>QKQZ01026102.1:0-54157 GCA_003595255.1 Solenopsis fugax
AAAAATATTGAATTTTATTTATAAAAGTTAGCGTGAGGTCTTTTGGACCCCTGGTGACCGTAACGGGTTAAAGCCACGGAGCCGAAAGAACCTTGGAAAATTAATTAGTATTTAATTCGTACGCACGAGGAATTTGATTATTAAAATTGATTATCGATAGTATAGTTATTGAAAAGAGATTTCCCACCTGTTAGAAGAAATAAAATTTAATCGTTAAATGTTTAACGTAATTTAAATTGTGATCCAACTTGATCGCGTCAAGAAAATTGTAGATGTTAAAAGTTGTGGTTCCGCGATAAGATTCAGGGCTGTCGGGGAAGAGAGGGCGGTTCAAAGGGAACCGTCTACGCATAGAGATGTAGATAGGAAGAGCGGCGATGTCTTTAGAGAAATATGTGACCTATATATCGCGCGCGTACGTCGTATAGGTACCCCATCGCTCGTAGGTATCAAGCGACATTTGAATAACATCGTAACGCGCCGAGTAGAACGGCGAGCCTTCAGTTTCTATCGTCGGTGTCTTACCCTGCTCCCCGTCCCCGTGGTCGAACTCGTTCTTTTTCTTTTAACCTACGACCCTCCTCCCGTCCCGAAGCCGTGCGGCCGATGATGTCGATTTAAAATTCTAATGCCGCAGCGCGCAACTTTGTTCCTAGCACGGTCATAGATGCGAGACGGCATCCGAAAATGGGTTATCTCGCATCATGTTCCCGGCGCGCATCCTCCTTCTCGCTTGCAGCGAGAAACGCTGAAACCGGAAGCCGCTGACTGGCGCGGAATCAGACTCACCGGCGAAGTCAAAGGGTTATGAAACACAGCGGCCCGGGCTTCTTAAATGTCATGCAAACTCAATTCTACCCCTGTGCCGTTTCTGGTTTCCGTCGCCGCGCCGCGCCGCTCTCGGCGCCTCCCCCCGAACTTCGGCGAAAGGAAAATTTTAGTCGGAGCTTTCGCCTTTTTATTGCTCGATACCACGCCTCGCTCGAGGGGCGGTGTCCCGAGCGGAGGAAATTCTCGGCAGAGCGGAATAAATATGTATGCTAAGCCGAATGGGAGGGTTTCGACCGCAGTCGTCTCATGGGGTGCGCGCTGGGTCGTCTCCTCCGTGGTTCTATGGGCTGGAATGGTCATCGATCGACGATTGTGTAGATTTTGCGGCCATTCGAGGATAATACGCCACTTGTCTCTCTCTCTCTCTCTCTCTCTCTCTCTCTCTCTCTCTCTCGTGGAGGAAGGCATATACATACGTAAAGTGTCCATGACGTAGGAGCGCTGCTACGTTGGTTCGAATTTGAAATCGCCATGAAAAAGTGAAGCGTGTATAAAGTGTAAGAAGGGCGAGCGGGCTTGAATTCCTTTGCACGTGCCTTAAATGATCTTCCATTTTTCCCGCTATTGCCCCGCGCCTGAGAAAATCGAGTTGCAACCCGGCACGACCATAAACTCAATCTCTTTCGCCACTATCTAGCATGTCGACTCGGCCCTGTAACCTTGATACAATCTTGTAGACCGACCCTCGTCAAGAGTGCACGTGCACATGCAAGCGGCTGCAACTGCATACGGGAGTGCATTTATTCGGCTTCTTTGATCTAGGAAAATGTAGTGATACTATAGACAGAGAGGATAATCCTGATTTCAAATTCCTTTTGGTTAAAACGTGAAAATTGCAGCTGCCTGATGTCTGTTGGTGTGAGCCTTTGTCTGAGAAATATAATCTCCTGTGTCTTCCCGCGTCCTTATTTTACAATAGTTAATTAAAGACTTACGTACGAATATTGACAAGAGAATTAAGGAAACGTCAATGAAGAGTCTTAATTTTTATCATAAAATTGAAAAATCAACATTTACAGATTGATATATTGTAATATTAATAAATCATTGCAAATTAATGGGCACTTGATGGATAAATTCGATAAAATATATAATTGCGACTAGCCAATTATCGCGTAATAATAATGGAAGCTATCGTAAACGAGCAAGAGAATCAAGGAGACTAAAAAGTTAATGGAATAAAAGGAACTCGAAACTCCCATCCCCCTTTTATATCGTGTTACAGACGTTCTTTTACTTTCGCACAGTTCAACTACACGAGCATACCCGAATAACTCGATGATTTAGATGAAAAGATAGCGAAGAACTTGAGTTTCTCTCTTCTTACTTCGCGCAAGAACTCGAAGCGACATATCACTCGAGCTGTTTACCCGATCGTACCGCATACCAGTTCGCTCCTCGGAGAACGCTTAACTAATCTTGCCTGCATTTACATCCCTCGCGTGTTCCAATTTGTTCCGTCTTTCGGACCGTAACGACTGAACGCTGTAACAAGCTCGCTGATGCGAGTTTGCAAGTGCGGAATCACCGCGATTCCGGAGCCTTCGGCCGTGCTGGTACCGAAAAGAGCGGCGATTTCGGCGATAGACGCGCAAACGTGCCGGCGAACAGATTACCCGGCAATCCGCGGCCAAACGGCGAGCAGTTAAGCCCGCACCCTCGTCATTAACCGTGACGATGGATTCGAACTTCGAAGGATCGCGATGGGAAAAGCCCGAAGTCTCCCCTCTCGGAGATCGCGATTGCGAGGGATGTGTCCAACTAATTACCCCGACGTCTGCCCTAACTGATGAAATTGCGATAATTAATCATTTATTTCAAGAAGCTGACGCCGTCACTTTCCCGACGCGGCGTATAAATTCAATTTGATAACCATAACGTCTGAAGGATCCGAAGCGGAAGATCAAGTAGATAATAATCTGTTGAAAATGCAAGTTTCCAATAGAAGAGATAAAAAAGAAGAAATGCGGGAGTAGACATTCGAACTTTCATTGATGTTCGGCTCGGCTCGATATTACATCTCGCTCGCTTACGTTCATCTCGAATAAGAAATCCGCTGCTTTGAGCAATAATAGGAAACTTCTGATAAATACGATTCATTCCGAAGTGTTTACCGCGGCGAGATTGAAACGATTCGCCATGGAGCGTATTTACACTCGGGTGATTTTGCCGGATACTTTATATTAAATTCTTTTTGAAACAATTCTATTTCCCGTTATTTACGAGGGACAAATAAAAATTCATTTTCTTATTTGATTTTGTGACCAAGAGGCTGGTTTACGATTTATCCATTAATTAATCTCGCGATCATTCTTTTACACCTCTTGATAACGATACTTGTCAAGTCATTATAGATTTCAATATTTATTTACGAACATACAAACGTTTTCAGAGTTTTTTCGGATTAATCTATAATTCTAGATTAAAAATCTAGTTGACTAATGTAATACAACTTAGAGAACTTTTTAATAAATTTTATTTATTGATTCCCGATTTCGTGAAATTCGCTCAGTTCCTAAAAGTTTTATATCTCCATGGTTTTTGAAGTACGTTCTATTTTTCTGGCCCACATATTACGCTAAAATTACGAGCACCTAGCGAAAGAGCCACAGGCTGCTTTAGACGCACATTGGGAATGCGAGGCGAGGACAGCAGCGCGATAAATTTGTTTTCGAGTAGGGGCGATCGACCGGGAAACGGAGCCGCCATAAAAATAAAACAGCGGAAATAAGGAATCATCTTGCGAGATGAAGCTCATATTTTCCGAACGGCGAACTGGGCTCGATTGTCGCGGGCGTTTCGCCGTGGATACGTAATGCACTCCGTGAGCTCGAGATGCACGAACTGCGAAGATGCGGCTGTCGATAGCGACGTCGAATTCTGAATTCCTGACACATACGCTCGCGCGCGCGGAAAAGCAGTAAGAGTAACGTCTTGACAAACGAAAGAGGCGAGCTTACTTCAACCTCCGTGAAATGTAAGATCTGTAAGCTATCAACAATATCACTACGACTGTTAGAAATTTATAATATTTAATTCTGGATATTTAAATATTAAATTAAGTAACCAAAAAATAATTGTAGCATTAAAATTTAAGTAATAAATGCAGTAGAATTTTGTAATAATTGATCATCATCGTTTAAAAGATATCTAGTTTGGTAACGTCTTATATTAATATCTGCATACTAAAAATAATATAGTATCAAACATAATGCATTTTCTAAATATTTTTCTTTATTCACAAGCTAGGTTCAGCTTCTTATTATAATAACAAAATGAAATATATTAATTTAAGGGCCAGAAACGAGCAAATTAAGAGATTGTTATAAATAAATAATAATGAATGATGAATAATATGATAATCGTGACATAAAAATAGCGCGTCTACTTTCTGTGCCAAAAGTCCGGCTTTAAATCCATCTAGAACAATATCAGATTTTTAACTGATCACCTCTTGAAAAGCAATATTAAACAACCGAGATAGCTCTTTGCGAAAACAGTCACCATGGAGCATGCATAAGCATGCATCAAATGGAGATCCCGATCTTCAGTCATGAAGAATCGACTTGAGAGAGATGTTTAACAATTTACATAAGATTTATAGCGGATAGCGGAGCAAGTTCCAACTTAATTGCAGTTTTATCTGAAACTTGTTCCGCTATCCACTATTCATCTTATTATTATGTAAATTGTTATAAATATACTTATTATTATTTATTTTTACTTTGCAATCTTTTTCGTTGTTCGTTTCTGGCAATAAAATTATTATATTTTATTTTATTTTTCTTAATTATTAAAAATTACGGAACTATAACAATCATCAGTTGCGTGACGAAATTTTTAGGAAAACGAAATTTACACTGAAATTCATGAAGCTTTATAATTAAAAAAAAAATGACAACTTATATTCTGTACATTTCTTTAAGATCAAAAATTTTTTCAATGTAAGTGAGATATTCAAATTCTATTTACATATATCATGCAAACGTATAATGTGATGGTTTTGATATTCAATGTTGAGTAGTAAGAACTTAAAATAACACCGACAAGATAGCACCACGGAAGCACGCGGAGACAGAACGACGACGTGTCCTTGACGGGTGACGAGCAAACAAAAGACGAAGCTCGCGAGGGTTGACGCGAGAAGATGTGGAGAGAAACGGAAGTTGAGAGACAAGATCGGCTCAGGGCAAAAAGGACAGCCCCGATTAAAGCAGGACGGGAGCAAGAAGACTGAGCAAGTGAATGTAATTGGCTTGAGCTGGCGCTATCTTGCTAGTCAAGCAGTTTCTCAGCTCGGTCGCTATCAGTGCGAATATAAATTCAGATCCTTTTATTTTACCGCCCACCTCGTTTTCTCTCTTTCCCGCCGTCCCCCTTCTACCCCGTCCGCCGCATCCATTCCGCTTCGCCGCGCCAACGGGCCCGGAATTAACGGCGTTAATTTGTTTTAAGTACGCCCGAGGAAAGTTTCGGCGAGGTCTGAGTATCGATGGCGCTCGGACCGTCGATATTCTCGAAGGACCGAGCACTCATCAAAGTCCAATACTACTTTGCCTGATTTCATTAATAGCAAATAGAACTCATAAAAGTAATATAGATTCTGCGATATTGCAAAGTATAGAATATTCAATATAGTTCATATATACATGATATAAGAATTATAAAATAACAATGATCGGATGAAAAATTAATTTTTAATTCATAAATTTATAAGTAATTTTGATAGGTTTATTAAAAAATATTTCACCGCTTTTAACCAACGGTTAGTTTGAGTAGTACATGCATTCGGCTCAATGAGTATGACCCCGTTTTTAAGTCGTAAACAGGAACTTTTACGGACAAAACGAGTGGTTAAAGCGGATTGCATACGAGTATATCCGAGTAATAATAACGTACTTGAGTGGTAAAAACGCGCTATGTGTAAAGTTAAGGGATAAAAATGTACATTCAGCTACAAGTTTAAAATAATCATCTAGCACACATAACACGATTTAGTAAACATATAATTACTATAATAATAAAAAGACAAAGGGAATATCAAAAAGACATCACATTTTCGCGCTGCAAATTTTTCGCGAATATTGCTATTTACCTATGAATTAATGGAGAGTAAGTAATTAAAATATATTTAAAGTATTATAAAACATATTTAAGCGAATTTCGCGAATATTTTACTTGATCCTCTCTCCTCTTGTGAATAAAAAAGGAATGTATTAATGTGTTATCATTCATCAACTGAAAAACGAGTATTGAAAACGAATAATCTACTTGATCCTCCCCTTGCGAGTAAAAAAGAAACGTATTAACGTGTTCTCATCAGTTAAAACACAAATGTTGAAAACGGCCATTTACTCAAAAATACTCATATGCATATTCGCGTATACCACGTCATGTTCCTTCGCAGACTGCTTGAGAATGCAAGAAACTGGTATAAAAATGAACGAGCTAAAAACGGCTCATACGAGGTGTAAAAGTGGTGAAATATTTTTGTAAGGGAAATATAATAAATTTCAAGACGTTGATTTTTTTTCGTATTTCTTATCGATGTTAGTTTTAATAATTTATGTGAGAGTTAAACGGGGAGGGGGATTAAACATCCCAGATTTTATCGGTATTATTAAATGGAAGAAAGTCGCGGAAGTATTCCGAAAAATTTAAATATTTTTTCAGACGATGCAAATTAGAATGTCTCGCATATCTTTTCTCCCGAATTCAACTATTATTTTCGTAGAGCTTTCGATAACTCGGATTATACTACGTGTCGGTTTACATTAATCCGATCCAACAACAATGTCACCCGTGGACGAGATTTTGCATACGATAACGAAGTTCGTCGTCCGCGATTTGCCTTCGCGTAATATGTAAATATAGAACTCGTTCTGCGACTCGTTCGTTTCATCACGATCTTTTCGCTATTGCGGTAGGAGCCGATAGCCGATCGAAACACGAGCGATTCTCGTATTCATCCGGTTTGGCGTACGCTTCCGCGTAATGTGCATTAGCTGCATTATCGAAAGCGAGGAAGTTTGCTCTTTATTACTCTCAAACGTGAATTACTCATCCGGCATTTCAACTGCAGCCAATTACGTGGATTGAGTGACGTAGAGTGTGCTCGCGGGATGAAGCCAAGAAAGTCGTAATCGTTCGGCGTCGATATCGCAGCGCGAACAAAGTTTCTTCGCGCCCGCGCGCCAAGTCGCTCGAAGTCTTTCGCGATAGGAGTCCTCTATTAAGGACACGCCAGATTAATTGTCCGCCACTCGATCGCATCGACCGATACTTCACGGCGACGACGCTATGCTTAATGCGGCTGCGTGGGTTCAGTTAGCAACTGCGGGAAATGGATGCTTCAAAATTCTATCAAATTGCTAAGGAAATTTTAGTACGTAAGCTATTTCTTACAAAAATTTTCGATAAAAAAATTTATTTAACTCTGTTACCTATTTATTTAACTCTGTTTACCTAAAAATCTACTGCAAAATATAAGAACATATAACAAAATATACTGAAAAAAAAAGAGTTTAGAAATAATAAACAAGTGTTGATGAAATAATTTTAATTAAATGTTTAATATAACCAAATATATTTAGTAAAATTCAGTAGTACATTAATAATAACCAAACATATTAATAGTAATTGGTTATTAAGTGGTTACCAAACGATTACTAATATTACTAAATATTTGGTTATATTAACCAAATATTTAATTGAAACTATTTTAGCAAAGCGAGATAATAATCATCTAAGCTTGATTATTATTACTCTTTTTCGGTGTATAATCTCTTTATCAAAATGACTTTTGCCGTTTGAAAATGTTACAGAAACTTTTCTAAATAAAATATAGAGGAAAAACGCCATAATATTATCATAAACGAACATGTTTTATTAAAATGTCTGACGACTCATTACGGAGTAAATTCTACGATTCAGGCAGACTTATAATCTTGCTGCTTTATGTGCTTGCTAGCTATGAAAATATAACTTTTTTTCGTATCTATTTCTCTTTGTCATAAAGAAACCTGTATATTAAATTCGAATGAAATCGAAGGGTAGATGTTTTGTTGCTTTTAACTGTTATATCATGCACGAGTGTTTCGCATTTCCAATTTAAATGCCTACGACTTTTTCAGGGAAAATTTTAATCTGTTTCTCTGGATGTGCATGTAATTACGTAAAACCGTACATCCGTGATGTTAGCGGCCATGTAGACTTTTGCGCGTTTTATCACGGCGCAGTCTCGCAAAAGCCAACGCGACAGCAATAATAGTGCCTGATAATTGCTGTGGGTTCCCGGATTTCACAAAGGTGAACTGGATCTCCGTTTCACTGAGGTATTCCCTCCAGCGTCCCGTCGCACCAGCTCGTGGATATTACTAAAAATAATATTGTCGCGTTCGATGTAACAATGTCGTAAAAAAGCGCGTGGCGTTTATTTCAACTTGGCCCCGATTTTTATCACTCGTATCTGGAAGAATTTGCGAGTTAGCACAGTAGCCGGGACAAGCCGGCAGTAAAGCCAGCCAAGCGCGATAAAAACGGACGCATTTCGGGTTAAACGTTTTCCTCGGAAACGAATTAGGGCGAAGTAGGGTAATCTACCTAGCGTTGAATATCGAGATTCTCAGAATGGCGTAACCACTTGAAGTAAGCTCGCGCGTTACGATACGCTTTGCTTCATCGATCGCGATTTGATCGTGCCAAGAGAAGGGGATGGTACTTATTGGAAGAATAAAGGTTCCTTATCTTTTTTCCTGTTTTCCTAAACGAGGATGTAATATAAAGTTAGAGAGATTGATTTATTACTGCGGCTTAGGGCAAACCCTCTAAGAACATACATTCGTTGAGAAAAAAAAGTGAAAAGTAATAACAAAATAAAATAAAAGTTTCAAAAAAATCATAAAAAATTACAAAAAGGAAAAAATAAAAAAAATATATAAGAGAAAGGGAGAGACTGTATTATAATTTCTTGGAATGTAATTTTGTTTAATTCAGAATGGAATTCTGAGAATTTATAACGCAGGTTTTATCTCCTATAAGAGTGCATAATTAGAGGTTCATTTATATTTAAAAGATTGAATGCGCTTTGCTTTGACGTTGAAATGTCTGCCATTTAATATTCTTGTAATCAGTTCGAGATTAATGGCGTCCAGACTGATCGTTTCCTCAAAATAGAAGCAGAATATATGACATTCGTGCAATTATCTGAAGTGAATATTCAATCTTTTTTCTTTTGCCACAAAATACGAAAATCAAATCATTAAAAATGATTTATTTTTTCATAGAAATCGCAATTTATCATTATTACAATAGATAATTAGTATAGATGCTGAAACAACATTTTCTTGGCTTTGTGCAATGTGTCTAGCAATATCAAGCTATTTAGGTATCTGGATACTATTCAGGGCATTACATGGGTAAATCAAATCCGGATGTCCGTCTAATATTCACGTGATTGCCAAATGGACCGAATTGCGGCGACGACAGATGTAAATCATAGGTAGGCAGCTGAGAAACATAGCTAATGGCTTTAAGCTAAAATCCCCTTATTAATATACACTCTATATATAATTATATAATTATATATAATATTTATTAAAGAAGTATTAATGTTATCTTAATTACAGCAAATTTATTGTATCCAAATTTTCTGAAAAGGCAACATAAAAAAAAGCAGCGTTTATGAGATTATTTAAAACGGGCGTTCTCTCTTTCTCTTGCCTCAATAGAATATTGTATCGCCGCGCAGAAAATTACATTGACCTAATTCTTTCGCGATCTTTATTACATGTCGCGCATTCCATAAAGCACAATTTGACAGCCATTAATGTTGAAAATATGTACAATCCGTTTGAACAGCACTGCCGGCTCGCAGGCTTAACCCTCAGCTGACACATTGGGTGTCGTACACCCAGGCTGTTTAGAAAAATGCTTGACATTCATAAATCGTTCGCTCCTTCTCTTCTGAATATTTCGAATGTATTCAACTTCTCGATTTTCGCATCTATTTAGTCTTCTTCTTGACCTTCTGGTGTATCGATTAAAACAAATTATTCAAATTCTATGCATTACGTACCGAGATATACGCAATTGAAAATGGTCGGATGACGTACACTCATATGTGGCAAAATATCGAATCCAATATAGTGTGTCAGCTGAGGGTTAATTTAGCCGCGTTCCTTTATAATTGCAGCGAAGTTACGTATTATTAGCGCGCTGAACGTTTACTAACCGCGGCGCACAGTGATATCACATCGGAAAATTTAACGCATCACGGAAGGGTGAGCGCTTCCTGAGCGATTCGCCTAGAAATTCCACTTCGCGTTCCTTCGCAGCAGCGTGCGAGCGTAATGCACGAGAGACGCCGCTACGGTTCCGCGTCGCCCGCGACACATAAAGCACGCCTGGCTTTTCCGCATTTACAGTCGATCAATCGCGCACATAAAAGTTCGCCGTACGGGAACGGGTCTGAGATCGGGGGCGACGAAATCGCTCGTTAGCCCGCGAGGAAAGTGGTCGTTTCGGCGATATCGACGGCGTCGCTCCGCACTAGGAACTCGCCCCCGGAGTTTTATTCGCGCGACCACACCACCGCGACGATTTAGCGTCGGTAAATTTGCCTCACCCCGTTCCCCACTCTCTCCATCAAACTGCACGGGATGCTAGAAGGACTGGTGATAGTAGACGGCGGAGAAAAAAAAAATAGGGATGAAGGAAGGTCGAGAGGAGTATTATCGCGTAAAAACGCTCAATATTCCGCAGACGTATTCTCTCGCATGCGGGGCGACACGTGCGAGGAACGTCGCATCGCGTCGCCGGGATGCGGCCGAATTCCCGAAGCGTTACACCCTCCTACGAGATAAATTTTACCGAAAGACTCCATTGGTTTGAAGGGGTTTAACGAGCCCGCGGAGATCATATTTTGAATAAGGTATCTGGTTGAACTGTGAATAGATGAAAACTGTTTTGCTAGATTTTGAATCTCTCATGAGTCATCTTTTAACATAATCAGTGCGATTTATTTCATTAACGCAATCTCATTGTCGAATGTACACTGGTAAGAATTTACAATGTCTCTGCGTTAAAAAATGCAGTAAATAAATCATGTAACATTTTGCTGCAATTTCACAATATTTGTGAATTTACAATAGAAATTTGCTGTAATTTTACAAAACTAGTGCAACGCGGATGCGCATCAGAGAAAAATATTTGTTTGAAATATTTGTTTATTATTTTTTAGTTATACAAATTCTAAGCCATTTATACGTATGTTATATCATAGTTATAGTGAGTGTTTATTGGGCTACTTTAAACACTCAAATAGACCCCTTTCTGACCTTTCTATTATAAAAGGATATGTGGAGAGTTTTAAGAAGATTCGTCGAAAACCTCTTTTTAACTTCAAAGTGGGAATTTTCCGATAACTATCATTTTGAGGACACAAAGCACAAAGTAGGAACTCAATTCCCATGATTATAATCTATTATAATTCTTCAGAATCTACTATACGTCCTAAAACTAACGTTGTAAGTAGAAGAAAAATTTCGGAATCGCAGTGTTCAGCCAAAAGTTATTACCGCCATTTTAAACGTACTTTTCGAGTGAATATACTGCATTTATAAAAATATCGCTCTCGAAATGTTAAAGCAAGATTCTTAAATTGATATTTATTCTTTGATTTAAGTTCGCTCTATCTCACACCATTTGTTACTTCAGTATTTCGGTATTTAATAAAGCAAGCTGCGCATAAAGAGTAAATGGTTAGATTTTAAACAAATCGAATGTCAGTAGCGATTTCAGCATTGTTGGCATCCAGACCTCATAACTATCAAGTTTATATCGCTGCTATATTTCGCGAGACGCGCGATTTACTGTGTCGCGAAACAAGATTTACAAGGAAACCGTAGCGCTTTTAATAACATAACGAACATGAAGTGTGAGTTTCTCCGATACATAAAATAGACTTGTCCCGGAACATGGCATCCGATATATGGCACGGCTACAATCGCCATCGGGCGTGGCGCGCACAGCAAGCTCATAACGTAGCTGAGTCTCCGTTTCTTGTCGAGCAATCAATTTAAATACCATAAGCGTATAGCTCCATATCGGAATATAACGCAAAAACGACGAGTATTCAATGCGCATTGCTCAATACGGAAGGGGGGGGAGGATGTTTATGCCGAGCGCGCGACGCTCGCTCCTCGCTTCGCCCTTATTTTCCGAGGGCACATCGCGTATAACGCAGGATATTGCCGTTCTTTATATTTTCAAAGGATGCTGCGCGTCGGGCGCCGGGAGCTACGAGCGGAAAGAGAGAAAACCGGCGAGCTCCGTGCATACGTACGTATGCTATATTATGCGCAGCATCCGCGACACACCGTGCGTGCACGTGCGTAAGAAGCTGTTCGTTCAATCTTGGAAATGGACGGGGGCGGCGAGACGGGTGAGGATTCGGATGAGAAAAAAAATTTATCGTCTAGGATGCGGTTCGTCGCGTTCATAACCCGCACTCATAATGCACTCTTCGCGCTCGTGCCATGTGTTGCGAGCGAAAGCGCGGAAATTGTTTACACCCACACTTTCGTCGGCGCAGTAAAAAGGCTTTGCTCCGCAGCCTGTTTTCAATCCGTTTATTCGCGTTTCTTTCACGAACGCTTGAGAGATTGCCACGGCGAGGTATTATAAAATGATACGGATATAACGCGCTTAAATAGAAATATTTTAAGTATTTTCTGATGTATGTTATAATAAAATGATTGCATTTAATTAGTCTAAATCTAAATCTACTAAATTTATTCCTATATAATTCAAAGGAAATTATGATAAGTAGTTAATAAAAAGTTAATGCTAAACTCTTCTATAACGAATTGTTACGTTTAAGTCGTCAATGCGTTCAAGAATTCAATTGATGTAAATTACGATTTACGTCAATTAATCGTAATTGTTTGTAAGCTTTGTCATAGAGCAACATTCTACAATATATTTAATTCTACAAATGCATGGAAAGAATGTTGCTAAACATTTGTATTTTGAAATATATATATATATATATAACGTTAAAACGGTATAATTTATATTTTATAAGAGTATATAAAATATCACACAATGCGAAACGTTAAATCTTTTAATCGTTTAATCGTTTAATGAAAATTTGTCAGCAAATGGAAATTACTGCTGCGTTAATTCCGCATTGTCGCTGTGTAAAGAAAATTAAATATATCATCTATATTCTATATAACTTTCACTTGAATCGATGTTTTCATATATATCTTTTGAATATACGGAAATTGCGAAATATAACTTTTATCACTTCATAGAAGGGTATGAAATGCGCAACATTTATGACACAATACAGAAAATATATACTTCGCGTGTGAAAATTATAGAGCATATTACTCGAGAAGACTTGTGTATATAAAATTTAATATTGTGTACTCGAACGTGTCGTAATTTAGATAATATTTTCCATATGAGTACTTGTGAACAAGAGTGCGAATTGTTTAGAACCGTTTTTTCATGGGCGGCTGTTAATTTCAAATTAGCTACTTTGATTATATCTGTATATACTTTGAAAATATAACAAAGAAAACGCGCAAATAAAATAAATTTTATGATTTGCAAAATTTTCATAATTAAAATTGGAAATATTCGACCGTTAATGTAATACATACAAATTGAAATGAAAACGCCTTGCACGGTCAAGCTGGATCTTAGTGCTTCTTATAAATTTTACTTGTGTGATTTTTATATACCTTTTTTCAAATTTAACCGACTACGCGCCGAATTACTTTTCCGGTCATAACGCAGCTATAAGTTGAACATGTACAGGTAATATCACATTTATTAAATTAGAAATAATTTAATAATTAGCGATGCTAACTTGCATCTTGGTGTTAGATTCTTTACAGTTTTTTCAGGGGGTATAAGGGGTCTAACACCAAGATGCAAGTTAGCATCGCTAATTATTAAATTATTTCTAATTTAATAAATGTGATATTACCTGTACATGTTCAACTTATAGCTGCGTTATGACCGGAAAAGTAATTCGGCGCGTAGTCGGTTAAATTTGAAAAAAGGTATATAAAAATCACACAAGTAAAATTTATAAGAAGCACTAAGATCCAGCTTGACCNGACCGTACAAGGCGTTCTCATTTCAATTCTCATAATTAAATTCTGAAAGTATATAACTTGTGTTTTTTTAATTAAAGGATTTATCGGTTAAAGATTCTTTCGATTTTTATTTAAAAAAACATTAATTCTTACAAAAAACCCCAATTATTTTATTTTATATTATATATAAAATAAGAAGGAAGCCAGATATCTTTCTTTCTTGACCTTTTTTCAAACATTTTGCGCAAATATTAAGCTATAATTAAATAAAATTTTATGTTAATATAAAGAATGCATTTTCGGCATTTTTATTTTTTATTTTTGCAATTTTTATTTTTTAGTTTTTTATTATAACATTCTATTTTTATTATAATTTTTACTCTTGATAATATTTTAATATCAAATGTGTGTATAAATATGTATTAAATAAAATTGAGAAATAGAGTGCATAAATATCAAACTTTGCATGGTGATATAGATTGATTCTTGACCTTTGATTGCAATGATTTTTCTTGTATACATTTTAATTGCAAAAAGAAAATAATTTGGAAATGATGACAATACTTTCTATAGCTATCTATTCTCTATAACGTGCATTGTACATTTTTTGATTAAAATATAAATTGTGAATTAACAAAATTCTAGATAGAACCATATTTATCTTAAAAAAATTTATAGTTTTATGCAAATCTTCACTATTCTCAGAAACTGAAAATTTACATACAAACGTAATTCTCGGGAGTATATTTGTGTTTATGAGGAGAAGATATATTATTCTTTTTATTCCGTGAAGATACACTTGAAGCTGTTTATGAAGCAGCAGCCATAAAACTATCTGAAGCTGCCTTATGATAACGTTGATGAAACATTGATGTTCATCCACCTCAGTTTTCTTCTTAATTAAAAGCTAGAAATGAAACTTTTCGATATATAAAGCAAGTCGGTAAAATTAAATTAAATAAACTTATATCATTGTACATCTTGCAACATTTATTAACTTTACACGCTGTAATATTATCTATTGATATTGAGTTTCTACAATATATGAATTTTTATTTATTAATTTATGTTGCTTTATTTTATATTTAATTTTTAAAAATTAACATTTTTACTTAGTTTATAATTGCACAGATCAAAAAATATATAGATCTTTTTAAATTTATATTTAAATAATAATATTTAAATATAAATTTAAAAAGATCTATATATTATATATGTTTGTATATATTATATATTATGAAGAGATTATAAATATTTTATATTAATATATTATGAAAAGCGATGTTAATAAGATTTTAATTTATAAAAATCAAGATTTTATGTAGTGACAATTTTTTGTGAGATTACTTATAACACGGATTGCCACTGTGGTGGGTCTCGAATTGAGTGAACCAGCATTGACATTAATTCTCTCCACTTCGAACTGTCACGCTTGTATCATGATACTCGAAATGTTGAAACTAGGAGAATTTTTATCAAATAGATAATAATTTTTCACTTTTGAAAACTTCATATGAACAGAAAGCACGTTATACAGAGTAGAAAGCTGCAGAAGCTATTGTCATCATTTCCAAATTATTTTCTTTTTGCAGTTAAAATGTAAACAAGATATCAAAAACTTTATATATTTTTCCATTAATATATAATTGAATACACCTTCATTAATTGATTTTTTTCAATAAAAATACTCGGACACAGCAATGTTTATTTGAATTATTACGAACGGTATTACATATTAAACTAATATTTTATATATTAATACATATATAAAAGCATACGCGGAAAATGTAAGAAGCTACGCAGATTAAATATATATTTATCGCAATTGAATTTACGCCAAATTTTAATTAAATTATTTTCCAAGTGACTTTACGATCATCCCCATCAAATCGTTATTTAAAAACAAACACTCCAAATGTTCACTTGTTCTACATTGTGCGCCGGAGTAATTTATTGCACAAAATGTCAAAGGAAGAAAAAGTGTTACAGTATAGAGTGTGATTGTAGCACGTTGCATTAGATTGTATTATACTACGTACCACGAGACACGATTCGTACTCACAAATGGTTTTAATGGCTTACTGTTTGTCTCGTGTGTGACCACAGTTTGTTCACAACAGAACAATCTGGAAACAATTTGCGGGTCGCGTATGTACTTTCCGGAAAACTGTCTGCCACATAGAAACGCGGCAACGAGCGAATCTCCGTTCGCCCTCCGGCTAACTAACATTTTGTTCAAGCTATCCGCAAAGTCGATATTAATTATTTCGACGTACGGGAATAATTTGTGCCAGTTATTGTGTTTACAATTCGATAAAAAGTATGAGTTTCTAGAGGAAAGGGGAAATTCAAGCATTGTACGAAATTTTCGTCTCGTGTCAAAATGATTGTTACGGAATGCATAATTTTATATAACGAGATAAACGACTTACTATTTTATTAGTAATGGTTTTTTTTCTATAATATTTATTACATATCTCTTTTATAGAGAATGTTTTATATTTAGAAAGTTATTTTATTTTAGATCTTTTTTATTAATTATTTATTTTAATATTAATTTTATCATATTCTTACCTGCCTATATGTCTTATATTCTTACTTACATACACCTATATCTATCTACATGTGTGTGTGTATATATATATATATATACGCGATCGCGATTACTCGAAATCAGGAAAGTATATCGTTTTTAATAGCAAAGAAATGAAGTTCGCGATTATTTGAGATTTAATTGGAAACGGCATCTTTTCGTTCTCAATTAGGTGCAATTGCACATATGTTCATACATAAAATATTAGATATTATGAAATACTTTCTACCAAATTATATTCCAATTGCAAATTAATCAAACTAAAATATTAACTGTAATTATTTATCTTATTTATACTATTTATTTATTTTAGTACAGTACATAAAATACATTATATTTATAAAATATACTTATTTAATAAATTCATGCAAATAATGAAATGTATGATAGATCAATTTTTCTTGTATGATATATTTTCATGATTAAATCATGTCCTAAAATGTTCTAATTTATTTATTTAAGACAACGATTTTATGAAATGTAATATAAATAATTTATCGTAATTAAACACATACATGTAAACAGAAATATTTAGTATAATTAGTATTTAAAATATTTATCATAAATTCGTGGCTTCTATAAAAAAATTTCATCACTCACCGACACCGATGCGCAGCAGCGGAGTTATATCTGCAACGTCGCTACGATGATTCTATAACAAATATAGAATCCAAATTAAAGCAGGACAGAAAAGGCAAACAATATTTTCAAAATAATTACTATATGTAATTTTATATTTGTGTTTAATAAATACAAGTAAACTTTTAATAAATTAGTTATGTAATTTTTGAGAATACTTGTATATTAAATACAAGTTTCTATGCAATTTTGGAAATAAATCTCTCTCTTCCTCTAATTTTTATTTTCTGAAAAACTATTGAATTAAAAAATAATAATATTTTTTGCATAAAATACAACATGTATAAATCAATTAACTATATTTACCGCATGTTGCTCCGCCGGCGCCTGATGCCTTTTCCAAGCCTTCTCCTCCTCTCAAGCCGTTTGGATCAAATTCTGATAAAGCTCCTTTGATTTCATACTCACGAAAACTCGCGACATAAAATGTGATCGCGGTAACTATGATTGCACGGCACTCCCGAAGTTGAAACTAATTAATCATTAACTTATGATCGGGCGGTACTTCACACGACACTCCCGAAGTTGAAACAAAAAAAGAAAACGTTAATTATAATTGCGCGATACTTTGCAAAAAATTATTGATTTTTGAGAATTTTTTTAAAAAGAATAATAAATAAATTTGATATCTATATAAAGGACATGTTTAGTTGATTATTAATGTGTAAGAAAAATAATTTTTAAAAGTTGTTTTGATTTATTTAAATTGACTTTTACTAGGGCTGCTCTCAGACCTATTTCTCTAAGTATTTGCACGATAACTTCAACAATTTTCAATTTTTTTGATAAAACAACTTTTCACTTATGTAAATTACAATTCTTTAAGACTTGTCAAGCCATTTTCTTAAATTTTTAATTATAACAATTTTTATAAACGTTTAAATGTCGCAAAATTTGTCGAAAAAATCAAATTTCTTTAAAATGTTATAACTTTTCGATTTTTACAAAATTTGGAAAATCGCCTCGTCACGTCTTAATGACAACATCATTCTACAAGATTATAATAATTTTTTTTATTTCCGTTTATTTTACAGAGCACTAGAGTGCAAATACTGGAGGAGTATTTTGCCGAACGGCCCGAAAGAGCAGCCCCAATGAAAGTTTATTTTAATACGTTAAAACTATTAAAAGAATATTTTTTTATACATTAACAATTAATTAAACATGTCCTTTTGTAGACATCAAATTTATTTATTATCTTTTCCAAAAAAAATATTCCCAAAAATTTTTTCCGGTAATTTTTCAGCGTCGAAAAAGTATGCTTCCTTAACAGAAATTATTTATTCCGAGAGATCTTTTAAATAGAACTTTATTAGTGTTATACCCGTTTATTTGTTGTCGAACAGGCTTTAATACAACGGGCCGCGAAAAATCACTACCTCGATTTTTGTCACAAGAAGCACGTTTCCTTTCGTTGTATTCTTGTTTGGTTCCGGCTGGAGTTATCACGCGTCTGTTAACGCTCCTTATTGTAATCTACGAGAAATTAAAGCCATTTTATCACAAAGACAGTCTCCACTTTCTTTTCGCAAGCATGTGAATCGCGAGTGAGTGTGCACGGATACCGAAAGTGCAACGTTTTTGTTATCAGCTGAGACACACCTGTTATTGACGCACGTATAACACGAAGCCGAGTGCGCCGGTTTAATCGCATCATTCGTATGAAATAATGTCGTATGAATAATGTTAACGTGCCGTTTCATGTAATAAACTTCGATTCCGAAAGATATTTTTAATAATTATTCATCTCGAAAGAGCTTTTAAAATAAAACTTTTAAATTGAGAAAAACGGCTAATTGGTCGAAAGCGGAGCTTAATGCTCAATAATGATTTTCGAATTTACACGTTCTCCCGAACTGCACGCCACACATTTGTCGGACTTTAAAACGCAGTCGTTAAGTAGAACAAGAAACGTAATAACACAAGTTAAATTGCTAGTCAATTTAATAATTTTGATGCCTACATTTCTGCGCCAAGCATTTCTACCAACCCTCCCTCCCCCATCCCGAAAACGGTAAAGAATTTATTGCGGAAAATATTACTTTGGCCAAGGTATGACTCTGGGTCTCCCAGCGGATTCGGTGCGGATATCATAACCAGTTCGATCATCGATGCACTTCGTAAAGCTTCATTATAAATCACCGAAAATCACTCGGTAGATTTAATAAGTAGTACGAGAGAGTATGTAATACAACGCCAGTGGAACTCGCCGACTTTCGAGTACGGTGAAAGTGAACTGCCCCACGCACACTAGTACACGTAGCGCCTGCCGCATGCGCTCGGCTATATCCGCCGGCGCTCGGTAACAGTCGAGTACCAGTCCCCTCGGCCGGCCGGCCGGCACTTTCCGGCTGTCGCTGGCGCCACGGCGCCATTGCGATACTTATTCTCGAGGCAGGTAAGACAGTACGTGTTTCTCGTGTGTTTGAAGCGTGTACAGACGTGACCGAAAGTGCTGAACGTGATTAAGACTTTGATACGAGAGAGACAGTGTGATTGTACTTTCGTGACGCACGGCGTATCGTGTGCTCGTCGCATCGTGTGTTCGTCGCATCGTGTGTTCGTCGTATCGTGTGTTCGTCGCAGCGTATGCTCGTCGCATTGTTTGTAGGTCAAGGTCTCGCGCGCGTGTTTTCACTCGGATAAATGTTTAGTTTTCATTTTGACGCGGCTAGTCGTCGTGTGATGTGTTTTTTAAGTTGTGTCTACGCGTACATTCATTTATCGGTTCTCGCTGCTCGTTCTCGGACTATGTGACGTCACGTCTCGTGACGTCACGTGCCGGCTCGTCGCGATGCATGATGGTCGCGCCAGTCGCGCCATTTGGAGCCATTTCTTCTCTGCTCCATCGGTGTTCGTACGTTCTGTGCTTCTCGTATATTCTAAATTATTATCGTCTTGATACGTGACAGTGTCGTATAAAAATCATATTCGTAAAGTGCGGCAGTAAGTGTATAAAGTGGGGTGCTTGTCGCGGAGCAAGGAAAAAGGAGCAACAATGACGTGGCCCGCGAGGAGGAGGACGAGGAGAAGCAGGTCCGGGGTATCAGGCATCGGCGGAACAACCACAGGTAATAACTAATTGTTTATTTATTAGTTGCTGTAGCAAGTCGTTTATCTAAGCAACGATTACGTTGCATATTCTGTATTTGCATGACTAGTTATTTTCTTATATTCACTGCTAGTGCTAATCTATAGTTTATGTTGTGTATCCTACACTTTGTCAGTTCTAGCAGTGTATATTGAAATACAGCCTGTAATGTAAATTAAATATTTCGTGATATTTAATGAAATATTTGTAACGTTACATGGAGAGAAATCATAAGGGACTGATAACTATATGAATATAATTAAAGGTTAATTAATAATATAGCTAATATTTTTTATATGTAACAGTGATCTCAATAAGTACCTTAACCAATCAATATGTAAAATGCAACAGTACGAATATTTCTAAGTAGATATGTTCAGATCAGGCATCAAACAAATTGCCTGAGTATGATTAGTATGATCATAAAGCTATTTTAAGTCTCTGAACAATTGCTTATAAATTAAAATATTTTTTTAGGTAAAGTTCCAAAACGTCCTTTTTGAGGAAAATTTTACTCGAAATGTTATATTGAATAAAATTTTCCTCCTCGAAATGGATGTTTTGGAATGTAGCTTCAATCATCTTAGTTGACAGATGCACTATCATCGACAATGTTGAGCTAGCCATAATTGCATGATTGCAATATCAATATGGTAGTATCTATATTAAACATGCAATATGACTGAATAAACTATATGTATGGTTAATACTCCTATTCTTTTTTCTCCATGTAATATTTGAATGTAATTATTTTAAAATTTCTTAGTTTCTTTATTAAAGAAAATTAGGATTTTACCAAGGGGGTAACCATTCAGGAAATAAGTGTACATCTGACTTCTTACTTCAAGACTTCACTGGATTTCCTGGACTACATGGACTGCTATAGACTTCATTGGACTACGCTGGAATTTATTGGACTTTATCAGACTTCATCAGACTTTGAGAAATTTATTACTTGTTTTCATCTTTTGACTTTGATCAGTTCCAATACTTTTTCTAAAAAGAAGGTCATCAAAAGTTTTGTTTGTATTATCTTTTAAAAAATTTTAGATGAGCCATTTCTTGCAAAATAATACAGTCAAATTTTTTGATGACTTTTTTTAGAAACAGATTCATGCAATCTCTGGTAATTGATTTCAATTTAAAAGTCATTACAAAAACCAAAAACTCCAAGTGACTACCACAGAAATCAACAGACTTGTACACTAGAATTCAAGAGTGGTTATCCCCTCGGTTTTTAAACATTTATTAAATTTTATGAGAACTTATAATTATCTAAAAAAATTTTTTTGATAAATACAACTTAACTTTTTTATTAAATATCTGTTTAACGGACAAATTAAAAATTAAATGTGCGTAATAATTGTCTTTTGAAATGTTGATTGTTTTGGGCATTGTTTTAACTTGTATATATTATACTTTACAGATCAATTTCAACTCTGCTGTTGCGCATCAGTGTTGGTAAGTCTGATACTATTTTTTTGGGTTGTTTTTTTTTCTACATCTAAGGTCTTACAACATTGAACTTCTTCTGCACGATTCATCTGTGTCTTTTTACATTAATGAGAAAAAGAGAAAAAGTAAACCGTGCTAGAAATTTAGACCTACTGCAGTGTGGAAAAAAACAAATCTTTTATTTTTAACAGAAATAAGAATTCTGTAACTATATCATATTTCCAACAAAATTACTCCACTATCATTGTCAGAGCAATTTTTTAAGTTTATCGTAACCTGTGATAATGGTCAGATATTATAAGGATAAGTGAGTTTTGTGTCAACAGCCACAATTTCATTTCATATCGAGATTATTTTTTTTTAAATGGCACTCTATGCACTGTTATTATAAACAAGGTTTTTCCTACTGTGATTAAAATAGAGTTACATTGTATCAAATAATTAAAAATTTGCAAAGAAGATTAAAGTTACAAGTCTAAGCACTGATAGAATAGACTGTTGTCAGCATAAAATAAAAAAAAATAGAATAGGATATCTTTATCTAGTTTTTGTATAATTGTTTATATGTAGAATACTAGAGTTGAATGCTAGAATTTATTAATCTCTATATTTATATTTTAATAAAAAATTTTGTTCTAATCTATTGATTAGTATTTATTCTAGCTTTCGTTTGAATAAGAAAAAAGAAAATAATTACAGATTGATTAAATTGTAAAATAATTCGAAAAAATCACACGAGACATAAAAGTAAATTGGATTTTGTACCGAATATGGTTAATAACTCTTTGACTCTTTTTTCAAGAAATTTCTCTTATTTTTTTCTTTCAATTGTTTCTATCTTGATAAATATCTGACGATTACATGCCGATATTTTTTTTTAATCAGTTGCAAATTTTCAAGTTTAACGATTGTACTATTGATGATTTTCTACAAATGTTGTAATTACTCTTTCTTTTTTCAATATTATATGGCATAAAAATAGATTATAATAGGCTCCAACAAAATCAACAAATCTAACCGATTATTATTCTCTTTTATACTTTTCATTTGGGACTTGTTTTTATAATTCTTGAAATAATTATTAAAAAATAACTTTAATTTGAAAAAGTTATTTAATAATTTTTTAGAATAATTTTTACTGCAAGATATTTTGTAGAAAGCATTGTAAAAATAATTTCACTGCATTTTTTCTGAGATTGAGATTTATTTAACGTTTTTTATTATTATAAACGCTTTAGTGTTTATTATATTATTTTGAATTTAGTGCATTATATTATCTTAAAATTTTACGCGCATTATAAATCGATTTATTTCTCGAATAAACATTAAAATTAATCCAATTGTGATCTATTTATCAAAATTTGAAATGCAATAAAATAGCATATGTCTCATAGAGATATTTCAAGATTTATTTTATGAAATGTTAACTGTTTGATATAAAAGTAAGTTTCGAGACACCAAGAATATTAAATGCATAATTTTAAACGGTTCATTGTTTTAATTAGTAAATATATAAATAAATTTGAATGTTTATTTGAGAAATATATAAAATGTGTCTTATTTTGATTGAAAAAGCATTTATGACTTTTATTAATCGCTTCGTTACGCGACATCAAGATAAAATATTGTAGACAAAATTGAAGATACATTACAAGGAAATAGCAATTAGCAAGCGGCCGATATGTGTTTGTTTTTGCGATATACAACACAGCGCTGCG
The DNA here is from genome assembly GCA_003595255.1 of Solenopsis fugax. Taxonomy (NCBI): domain Eukaryota; kingdom Metazoa; phylum Arthropoda; class Insecta; order Hymenoptera; family Formicidae; genus Solenopsis; species Solenopsis fugax. The sequence goes on from QKQZ01026102.1 coordinate 23,440, forward strand.
TATGTAAGGCCGATGCGTACATAAGGTCACCGTGTTATCATTCGTATACCGTTATTTGAGTAAACATATAGTGACACGAGTTGCTCCGGGTATCCTCGTATTATCCTTCGAAACTTGATTAGCACAAGTCACTCAATGTGGCTTATGTGTGGGAAGCGTATTACACTGGACAATACGTCCGTTTTCATCGAAGTGTCTTCATGCGTATAAGCAAAGCGACTGTGCGTTGCATCTTAAATTACTGTTTTAACTTCGAAATTGCAAAGCGTGGCGATCGTAATTAACCACATTTTCGCGACTATTGCATTACATAAGTGCAAAATGAATTTAACAATAATTTAAGAAAGAAATTGAGCGACGAATCAATTAAAATTCGTATGAATCTTGAATTTTTTCGCGTTTAGCAATTTTTATTCACTTATTTTTAAATCAAAACTATTAAGTTATTATTTATTTCTAAACGCTGTAAAGTGTTTACTAGAAAATTCAAACATTCACGTAAAATTCCAAATATTCACGAAATGTGATTTTCATGAAGTCTTTTTGAATTAAAACACTATTGATACAAAATTTTTTCTTATCTTGGATATATTTTTGATTGAATATATTTTTTAATTCTTTGCTGTAGTTGTTAATTAAGCGTGTGAAGAAATGCAGAATTAATTAATATTTTAATGAACATTATTGTAAATTTTGTATTTAATTATTTGAATTAACAGAAGGTCCTTTTGTGACGCGTTCATGTTTCGCATATCGTGCAAAGAAGCGTAAAATCTTTAATTAGTTGATAATTAACCGGTAATAGAAAAAGAATTTCTCCTTTCCATTGATCTCTAACTATATGTAACCAGAGTAGAACGAATATGACCAGGAGCCACGAAAGGTAGATCGAATCTAGTTAAAAGAATGGAATAGAAGTTATACGAGATAGGCTGATATGTAACGTCATACATTATAAAAGTTAAAGATCTCTGATGTATTTTTACATACGTGCACGCGATTGTATGTAATGGAAGACGAAATAATGCCTTCAGTACTTAAGAATGTATCACCGGTACAGTTTTTACAAAAAATTTGTAATTGGAAATGTGTTAATATTTATACTTTCCATGTAAAAATAAGTACTAAAATTATATATGAAACAATAGTGTGAATCATATTTTTATTTAATAAATAAATTTTTATTAGTTTATTTTTTACTATGTATTATTTTTTAGTTTTATAACACTTCAGTTTAAAAAATGACAAAAATCTTGATTTTTTTGAAAAGCACTTTGAATATTCAAGATGATGTGTGCAAAGTTTCATTGCAATGCAAAAATTGTTTTGTAAATAAACAAAAACTTTTTATATATTAAGTTACTTAGTATATATTTTTATAAAATATAAATATATTAATACATTTCCAGTTTCTAACTTTTGCAGGGACTATATGGATGATACATCCATAAATCACTCGTATATTGAACTCTTGATAAAGATTCCAAACACATTCTTAATTACGATTGATTGCAGTCATAAATATAAGTTAGTTTATTAACAGATACACGGATAAATAAATCTAATTTGTCTGTATCATTTCTGTGTTTGAGAATATGGAATAATGCGAAGAGATATGGAGGAAAATGCCTAATCGAGTGACATGATCATAAAGTCACGAATTTATTAACAATTATATCTTGAGAGATTTATCTGTTTGAAATGTATGGCGTATATAGTATGGGGGAGGTGTATAATCATATTTTTTAAACAATCCATCGCATCTTAATTATCATTTTGGTTGTACAAATTACATCGTTAGCATGATATAAGAAAATACTTTAGCAGTTAATTAAAAAGACGTTTGGGATAATAAATCGAGTGGTGTTAAAATTATCATTTTTCTACTGATATTGCAGTAAGCAGGTAGATTGTCACTTTGTGCATCATTGCATTATTATGTAATATCAAATTTAGTGATTCAATTAACAAATGTAAGTATCCATATACGAACTATTTATTGATAGGAAAAGAAATTGCATCGGCTTCTAAATTGCATCATTTCATTTAACAATTTTATTGCTATACAATTTTCACGGGATTATTTGAGGCTTTTAGTACTGTCGTGATAATATTTTATTAGTTATTACATTCGAGATGTTAGACAAAGAAGGAATTTGATTATTTACGTTTATAGAAAAATTGTGATAATGCATTTTTCGACATACATTTTTGTAACTGAAATGTAGAAAAGTGAGATAAATGGTTTAGGTTTTGATAATTTGTGTAATGATCAGAATACTATTAGAATTAAATTAACAGGATTAAAATTTTGTTTGCTCTTGTTTCTAGATTAGATAAACAAAGTTTTACGAAATGCCCTAGTCTCCTAAATCGCACCACGACATTGCCTAGATCGCGATTTTGGCTACCGTGATATAAATGGTTTTTTTAAAGCGAACGGGAAATGACCAAAAGAGAATACGAAAAGCGGTATCTAAAATCTATGAATCGTGCTCGAAAAGAGTATTGAGACTGTAAAATAAGATCGAACGAAACAGAAAGAAAATCCGACATTTCTGTAAGAAAACATTTTTGCGACATTATCGGAATAAAGTTTTATGTGGAACGAGTTAGATTTCATAAACGATAGAAAGCCACTGTGATTTTGACAACCAATGCCTGTTTTCTAAATTTATTATTTATAGGCTTATCAAAATTTTTTATTTCCACAAATTATGATAATGCAAAAAATAATGAACATATTACATAAAAAAGTACAAATAATATATTATAAAGAATTTAATATTTTTCATAATTTCTAAATTCTAAGATTTTATGTAAAAAATGGTGCGATTTCGGCAGATTCTTTCTCTAATTACTTTGTGATTTGTTGAACAAAATATTCGACTTTTGTTTCTTGTACTAAATATTTGGCGATACATCAATGCATGGCAATGTTTTGACTCATGCATAATGCTTATTTTTTAGAACATATCAATAAGTTATAGCTTCTCATTGACAATAATCTCTTTCGGAGTTAACTTTAACCTTGAAGAGATAAAAGAGCTTCTAGGTAACCTGAAGGGATCAATATCGTAATGGAAAAGCCAATAATACCCAATACCTATTAACATGAAACTACCATGAGTCGTCTAATATGAAAATTGTGCTGGAACAATATTGTCTTCCATATAATCATCAGATATTTTAATGATTAATACATATAGTTAGTCTTTTTCATTATTATAGGAGATAGACAAAATAATGTGAACATCTAGAAAACACTACTTATTTTGTTAATAAGAGGTTTGATCATTATTTGTCTTTGATACAAATTTTATCTTTGTTTGGAATAAGGCTATACAATGCTTAAATAGTGTGTAATGTTATACTATTCTTCTAGTAGAATACCTTTTAAGAAATATTGAAGGATTAAGAGATATTGGAGTAGAAAATCTGTTTTTCACACTGCTCTTTTTTTTTTAATTGCTCATAACGACTTGATAATATTTAAGTCAGGAAGTTATGTTGGCTGGGAAAAATGTTGAAACTTTGAAGAACAAAGGCCATTTTGGAAAATAGTGTGAATAGGCAAATTTCTTCCTTTAACATTTCATGTAATCAAAGATGTTCTGCTAAAAGAATAGTGCAACATTCTAATAGTGACTATTTAAGCATTGTATGACCTTATTTCAAACAAGATAAAATCTATATTAAAAACAAACGATTAATTAATTTCTTATTAATAAAAAAGTACTGTATTTCTTAGGTATTCATATTATTTTGTCTATCCCCTATACGTTACGTAAAAATTATTGACTTATTAAAATCATACCAGTTCAATTTTCTCGGATTCAAATACAGAAAGAATTGATTTTGCTGAAGTGTCTAGAAATTTAGCTGATTGCAAATCTGAAAATAATTTTGTTGGGTGATAAAAATAATTTATAGGATACTTAAATTGGTTTCTAGAATGTCAAAATTTTTGGCATTTTTGCTCATCATACTTGATTGATCGTCCTACTAAATTATTTTAATATAGTTCAACAAAATTATTTTCAAATCTGTATCTAGCTAAACTTTTAAACACTTCAAAATTGTTCTTTTCATAAAGAAATTCTTTTACGCAAAAATTTGACATAATGTAATAAATTAATTTATGTGATATCTTGGAGGCTATACATCAATTTCCTGATGAAATATTGAGATTAGATTAAGGGGACATTTAGATATCGATTACCATCATTTCACATAACTGAACGATTTGTATATATACAGTTAATCGATTAGTCTGTTTACCGTGCGTGACCCTCGACTGGATTATGTCTGCAATCGATTAACTGGGCAATCGATCGACCACACTCGGTTAACAGATACCGATACATCCTACTACAATTAACCGCTTAGCGGTGTGTTCAAATTACCTAATACTGCTTCTCTTAGCATCGTGTTGACTTCTCTTGCAGTCGAAACAGCAATCGCATTTTAGGTTCAGATCCAAAGACGATGTAAGATTAGCCTGATCAATGTAGAATGTTGTAACGAAAATTTTAGATCGTACATTTATACATTGATACATTGATTTAATTATAACAAACATGAACAATTAAAGAAATATATTACCACAAATTAAAACTTTATTTAAAAAATAAATTTCGGCAAAATACGTAATTAAAAAATTAATAGGTTCGTTTTGATGTACTTTATTTTATTGTGAGGTTAATAAGGCAGAGACAGTCTATATTGTTTCTTCTTTACTTTATTTTATTGAACTTCAATTTTAACTTATTTCATAAAGTCAGACTTGGATTGTGGAAACTGGGTCAAGAGGGGATAAAACTGACCTCAACGGTATAATATAGCCTGAGCATCTTGAATTCATTTTGATTATATTTGTCACAATTCCCCTAAAAATATTAAATTCTTCACCAACAATAAAGTAGAATGTAATGAATACGAAAATTAAAATGTAAAATAAAATATATTTTCTGCAATAAAATTTTCGCGTCTATCGAAGTAATTTTTATCAGCTTATATTTGCTTGAAGAAATTATGACGTTTTACTTAATATAATGCTAGTTTTAAACAAGAAAATTCTGATGTATTTCATTCATAAGCAAAAGACGCAGCGAATCAGTATCTATTGAATCATTTTCGTTCGAAATGCAGCGACAAATCAGATTAACGATTGGCAGAGAGATTGGAAATGTAATCAAATAAAAATCTTTTCTGTAAATAGAGTAAAGGAAAAATTATGTGAAAAAGAGATTAAATTCTTAATAACATAAAAGAAATAATTTTAATTAAATATAACGTTATTTTATATTAGTTGTTATGAATAGTAAATCTTTTTTTATCAATATTTCTTATCCGTGATTAGAAATTTTCTCGCATGGTGAACAATTTTGCGAGAAATCTAGGATTGCTTTTTGGTCATCGATACAATCTGGTTAGAAAAGTCGAAGAAAACAAAGCGCTCGCAGTCGAATTCTTGAGGTGCTCTCGATTTTCGTTACCTCGTTGAGGCGAATCAGCGAGCCTGTTTACTCGGATCTCGTCGCACGAACTTTAAACTTCATAGGCAAGGCTCGTCGTAAATCAAGCGTTTCAAACCGGCCACCTGTAGCATCGCATCGTACGGAAAGACGATCCTGTAGGTGGTTCTTCGCCTTAGCCTGTTATCGAAATAAAACGGCAGATCATGATTTAAAAAATATTTAGATTGAGGAAGTAGCTTATTTTATCATGTTTCCCTTTTTTAAATTTTATTATATTTTATAAAAATGTATTACAAAGTTATTATAAAGTCAAATTAATTTATAATTGAGAAAACTATTTAAAAAAATAAGAAGTACTAGAAAAAGTTATGTTTTTTTTATTTTGAACAAATTTTTCTTAGGTGAAATATTTGATTGGAAGAATTTTCTTTAAATTATTAATTGATCTTTAATTTGAATGAGAATTGTATTATAATTTCTTTAAACTTTTTAATAAATCCAGGCTACATTGACGACGCGACATTTTCAATCATATATAGACACACATATATTGCACGCACATACATAATTATTTTCTCTATAAATTTAATAAATTTTTTTATATAACATGTGATAAAATAAAAATTTGCGGATTTACGAGACTATTACTATAATTTTTATACGGATATCTATAAAAAAATTGCACAACCTGGAAAAATTATATAGAATAACAGAGAACATTAATTTTTTTTATCAAGCTAGGTGAAAGAATAAATTTGCTTCGTTTGTCGTATAAGTCGTGCAGATGTGAGTATCGTAGAATAAGGTGTGACAGTACTCAGGAGCCGTTGAGACATTTCGACGCGACATAAATCGCAGCACGCACGTTGCTCTGTGAAATCTGTGGACGATTTCTAGAGTAGCCTGCGGAACGATTCGACGGAGCGTCGCGACGTTTACGAAGTAAGATACCTTACTCCTGACGTCGCCTCGCTCACCATTGGGAATGGACGGACTCGCCGTTAAGGGATTCCAGTGATGTCCGTCCGTTCGAATGACGACTTCCAGTGATCCGGAAAATAAACCCTCCGTCTCCTCCAGTCGCTTCGTACTAGCCGCACGAAGTTATGAACCTCCACTGACGCTCAGTTGCTCCTGCAACCGCGCAAACGAACTCTCCCGGCCCGATTCGATCTCTTCGAGCAGTAAAACAGTCGCGCGACGTCTCGCGGCAAAGTCGATGTTGGATGTCCGGCCTTCGGAAAGGTATTTGCAGTTTCCGGATCGAAGTTATGAGGTATTCATGGCACCGTAGAAGACCTTACCATTGCTCTCGTCGGTGAATTTTAATACCTCTGCTCGATGAAGCGGTGACTTTGGTCAATATGGACATTCAAAGTTCTGTTGCCAGTTCAGTATCAGCAAGAGAGTTCGTTTCGCAGTTAATATTTCCCTCCATAAATCGTTCTATTTTTGAATATGTAAAATATAACTAAAATATATTTTTTAGTACATCACATTGCACGCTATCGCTAAATGTAGGAAATAAAAATAATATTCAATAATAATTTAAACTTGACCGCTTAAGTATAATCACGCAAATAAGTAAAGAAGCGCCAACTGCGGCTGATGCAATTGATGGCTAACATTATTTTATGTGTCTATAATACAGATTCAAGATCGTGATTTGTATACACCAAATTAAATAGAAGAAAGGTCATGACGGTCATAGCAAGATCTTGGTGCTGAAATAATATTTCATATGTGATTTTTACATACAGTTTTCAATTTATTTGAACTGCGCGCCGTTACTTTCAAATACAGCTCTCGCGAAATGAACTAGAACAATATTATCACAGAATTAAATTGAAATTCAATTTAATAATGTCGATGCTAACTAGCATCTCTAAAATCCTCCTCTACTCCGAAGAAAGTGAAAAATCTAGCGAGCTAAAATCTGTTGTCAGCTAGAATTTGAACCTAAATTCTCCTATTATACATTCCTTATAGGTATTTTACCCAGTTCGACCACCGAGGCATTTAGGGGGAGGATTTTAGAGGATGCTAGTTTAGCATCAGGATGAGTATTAAATTGAATTACAATATAATTCTGTGATAATACTGTTTTAGTTCATTTCAAGAACTATGTTTGAAACCGAAAGTAACAGCGCGCAATTCAAATGAACTGAAAGCTGTATGTAGAAATTATTTTAGCACCAAGATCTTGCTATTACCGTCATGGTTATTCTATTTAATTTATATGTCTATTTCAAATACATTTTCAGTTTATTTTTATAAACTGCGCACCGAACACAGTCGGTCTTGAAACGCAATCATAAACTTAAGTTAGAAATGTTAGAAATTAAATTGATTGTCAATTTAATAATGATATGCTGAGCACCTTAAAAAAACTGTAAAAAATTTATTGCAAAAAATTACTATTTATTCATTATCACAGTCAAGGAAATGAATATATTATGTAATAAAAATAAATTACATAATATAAAAATTATATTATATAATGTATTGTATCAGAGTAAAATGTGTAACAATTACATGAAATTTTACCGAAAAAACTGTATAAAAATATATAATTAAATTGAGGATATTTATCTCTAACTTTAGAAAAAATTATGATAAATTTTAATAAAATCTCCATTTGAATTTTAATATCAACTTCTATTACACATGGTTATATGATTTTCATAACTCAAAATTTTTGTTTTTTCAACATAATTTATTGTGAAGTAAAATTAAAAACTGTAGAAAACGATAGTAAATTTTAATAATTCTTCGAATTATCCACATGAGAAACTCTACAAAACTACTGACATGATTTTAATAAGTTCATAATCACGTTATTAAAGGCATGTCCAAACAAGTAGTACAAATAGGTAATGCGGTTTATTGTTTGTCATGAAAACGCGTGTTCCCGCAATTTTCGTTATCTATCGCAATCACTTAACGTTTAGTTCGACGACAAACGACTTTCTCTCCCTGTTCGCGCGTTTAAGTAATAACGACGTCTTTTACCCTCCGCGTTTCGATTTTGTACCGCACTAAAGCGGGGATTGTTCTCGAAATAGCCGCGGCACGATGATAAAACGCGGAAAGGTATGAAGGCGCTTTCCTTTACGAGGCTACTTGTACTAATCTCGTCTTAAAAGGACAAGATCGAATCATTGTTTCATGTTTACAAGCGACAATTTCTATACAATTTTATTGCCTATTTATTTATTGAAAATTTTATACACACACACACACACACACATATATTTCAAATTTTATCTTACAGAATTCCTAATCTGTAAAAGAATCTTGTAGAGATAATTCAAAAGTAGTAGATAAAAAAATTTTATTTTTTATTAGCGAGAATATTTTATTATTTCAATATTGTTTGTGACAAAAATGGCAAAAGATTTAATTTCGTCAATTTAAGTATAATTTTTGAAGTATTTTTTATTTCATTCAAGCAATATATTATCTCGGAAATTATGAATTGTATTTAAATTTCAATTGGTCGCTATTAACCATCCTTGCGTGCAGATATATGTGTCTATATATGATTGAACTTTATTCGAGTTTTAAAAATTGATATTGCATGATACCGTGATAATATAAATTAATTAAACGTATATTACTGTATTCTACCTTCCATTGCAAGTATAAAGATGCGCTTGTTATTATTTGCTTAGTCAGTTAGTGAAAATAAAAGCAGTATGTTCTTGTAAAAGAATATTAGACATGATTACAATATTTGACAAGAACTTCTGAGCAATATTTGCGCGTTTTTTAAAAAACAAATTTCACAACATTATTTTTATACAATTAAACATCTATTATTGTTAAAAGCATTATGACAAAGCTCAGGTATAGCTTCATAGTTAGAAATTTTAATTTTTTTTGTATCAGGACTTCTTACATAGATGTTAATTACTATTTTAATCAGACATTCTTTATAAACAAATTTTAGTAGTAAAACAGTAGTTAACATATTTTTGATTTTTTAACATTGCATAAATCAGTTTTGTTTGCTACATGCAATTAAAACTTGAATTTTTCTGCCTTAAGAGATAAGAGTTAGAATTGGAGTATGCATCATACTCGCAGGTATCAGAAGCTTGAGCGGAATCCTTGAAAGCATATGCTTGCATAAGAAGAACTATCATAGTTCAAACTCATTTCCTTAGACTCGCAACTTTGAACAAAACTGCTCCAGGACTCGTATTTTAGGACTACATTTCTGGAGCAGAGACAGTAAGGCTGAGGCGTATAAAATGAGAAACGCGGCGGACGGATCTCGTCGTTCATCGCGCGCAGAGATCTCTTTTCTCCAGTTTCATTGTTTCAGCGCCCTTGAGCGCGGATGTCCCTTTCTTTTTCGTCTTTTTAACTAATTGATATCCCTTTTGTCGATGAACGGCGACGGGGAGAGCGCTTTACCTTCGCGGAAAGAGCCGTAATTAGGGGCTATTTATCGCTGGCCTTGAGAAAATTTCTTCTGCATCCCTTGGAGCATCTATCTTACTTTCGCTTCCCCGTTCCGGAGCAGATCTCACCTCCCCTCCGTCCCTTCCTACAGTTAACCCCCGCTCGAACGATTCTCTCGCGAGATTTAGCAGTATTAGCGTCAAATGGAGGACTGGGTCGTTTAAGGTTTAAATTGCAGAGATATCGTTAAAAGGGTTCGCTCTGTACGGCTTTTAAGCATATTTACGATCTCTCGACCGCTAATTAAACCACGAAATCTTACACGATGCGCCGCACAAGAGCGAAGAATTTCCGATTCTAAATGGCAAGAATTCGTGCGCCTTGAAGAAGTAATAGCCTTCGCGAGGAGTCAAAGCGCTTGAAATCGCCAAGGTTTTAATATGCAAATCGCTTTTAAATATTAGCGGCACAGCATTTAGAATGTTGCGAGAGTTAATGAGTCTGAAAGGATTATTCCGCGAATATTATTAGTCTTTAATAACTGTCTTAGATGAGGCATATCGCGTTCTTAATTCTCAAAGAAGAATTATCTTCATACAGATGAAGATAATTCTTAGTTTTCTTGATAGATATTATCAATATACCGTAATAATTTTAAACGGTTGGTTTAAACCAAAATAAATTTATTTAAATTTACTTATTTAACATTTATAAGTAAAATATATTGTTTTTTAAATCTATATATACTCTTCGTTTATTACAATATTATTGCTTTGTTAAGAAGAGTAATACATAATATTAAAAAATTAAATGTTCAAAAATATGCTTCTAAGTTGTGCATAAGTTTATACATGGTTTCATATTGTATGCATTTTTAAATCAAGTGCATTAGGAACCACTATAACATCTTCATGAATATAGAAATAATTTCCAAAGTTTCAATTAGCATCGATTATGTATTTATAATATGGTATGGCCTAATATAAAAGCTGTACTTGCGCATTAGTTGCATTAATTGATAATGCATCGTCTGCACGACACGTATCTTCTTTAGTTCCTCCATTAGTGGCGCAACATAATTTTGTTGAAGTCAATATTTTATCGAAGTCGGCAATTTATATTACGTTGAAAAGATTATGCAAAATACAAGCTTATTTTATGCGAATTTCATTAAAAGTAGCCGTCATGTTAATGATCGAAGTTAAATAAGTCTTTTCGATAGTAGAGATGAAGCCGATCGATGAATTAAAATGGCAAGGTGGTGGATACCTAATATTATCATCTTTCCGATTGTATAATCCCGTAATAGCTAATGATGTCATTATGTCATGCTAATAGGTGTTTCCTAATAAGCTCTCGAGACTGAAACTCGGAATTTCGGATGCGCGTGCTTATCGTCACTGTCGATCCATGAATGATAGGGATATTATCGACTTAATGTTTAACATAATTTGACAATCCTCCAAAGCACTCATACGTTAACCAAAATGATGGAAACATGTCAATGGATTCGTTATCATTATTTTAACTTAGAATATAATTAGTTCTTTATATATTCATGGAATTCATTTATAACATCCGTATATACAAGTACCAGAGATTAAAACAAATTTTATTACATGTAAAATATTAAATTGCTATAATTTTTAACTATACTATTACAGATAAATATTTAAGTTCGCGTGTTCTAATATATTTTAATGCAAAGAAAATTGAGAGTTGCAAAATTCATGGGGACATTACGAAAATAATGATTTTTATTTTAAAACTAATAATTTCGATAAGATTGAAATAACAAGACATTGTAATTTTTTCAAAGCAAATGGATAAAATTCTAAATGGATAAAATTTGAGATATGATTTGCTACAGTAGTAGTAAAAAATTATTTAGTTTGCTGTAGTTTTAAATAAATAATTTTGAAACGAGTAAAGTAAATCCAAATGAATTTTTGCACAAATATTTATTAAAGTTTTGTTAGTATATGTAAAATTTTTGATTTAATTCATAATGCTATTTTTTCATCAAATTTGCAAATAAGTATTACAAAAAGATTTTAAGAATTAACAGTAAACAAAAAATAATAAATTTTAAACCAATAAGATGATTGTGCTTAAATTTTACTCAAACGTAATAATAGAACAATCTATGAAATTTTTATATTTTTAGTAATGTTTTTGAGACTTGATACATATGTCCTTAAAAGAAATATGTGCAATAAATTATAGAAAATAATTAGAAAAGTTATCAAATCTTTAAAAGCCAATTAAACTTTAATAAAATATTCATTTCGATAATTAAAATGCAAAATGTACAATTAAATTATAAAAAACATTTTTTTGTTACAAATTTTTAAAAAATCTTTATAATCTTCTGACACACAGTACGTGTCATAGGAGTGCATGGACACAAAGAAAAAGAATTTTTATTTTCAAATATTTTAATACAATTTCCTTGATTAAAAAAACATTTCCTAAGTGTAAGTTTTAATATTTATTTAAATCAAACGAAATTATTTGATTGGGAAAAACTTTTTTACTGGCATAAATAAGATTTTGATAAGTACTTTTCTGCAGGTACCTTTGTACAGTCTATTTTACAAAGCCGCGAAGCATGTGAACATGTGTGTGACAAGACTCTCGGGTGCACTTTATTACTCTTCGTGGCTAAAGTATACATTGGAGGGAATCATAATTATAATCCGCAATTTCATTTCGGTGCACGATGAGTTTCAGCCACATATCCTCTGTCACCGCATCAAAGATGCATTCGCGTGCACGGAGAGCACTTCAGTGCGTCCAGTGCATTCGATAATGCGCGTTTGAGCTCGTCTCGGATGTCGGGTTGCGTAATCGTTGCCTATGTAAATCGCAGACTCAAGAGGCTTGTAACTTGTCCGTATTACACGACGATGAGTCCTCAGACTCAAGTTTGAGGATATGCCGTAATATAAGGTGCAAAGTTTATAACCCACGAAGGGATTAGTTCTATGCGATAAAGTAAAATAAAACCGTGCATTATGCGATGTGGTTTCTCGGATCTGAAGACGTTTAAGAAGTTTAATATTTGTTCAGAGATGAGAGGCGCACACTTGAGATAATATTATACTTCTATAATAATAAACTGGGTATTAGACCGTGTGAATAACAGAAGAAATAAGAACATTCCTTTGTGTGTATTATACATATGCATATAATAATTCTCTATAAATTATTGTAATACATGTTAATAGAATCAAAATATCTAAAAATTTGATTTATTTTAGACTATAGATATGTTTTTTTTAAAATTTTTAAATAGCAAAAAAGAAAAATTTGCGTTAATTTTTAAAACATTACTTAATTCTTAAAGTAGAACTTTTTTTCTTTTGATAATCTTTTGACATAGATGGAACACACAGAAAAAATTTGTATTAAATCAACAATTCATTGTTTCATACCATATACGAGTATAAGTAAAAATATCAAATCTTTTTGAAAAAATTTGATAATCTCTAAGAAATTTTGTTTCTTCATGTAAGCAAATTATGTCTGTTTAAGATTGTAAATACTTACAAGAAGATTTTATATTTTTGTTTATATATGAAACAATGCTTTGATACTAATTTTTTTCTGTGTAGAAAAAAAATATCATCATCTCGATAGCTGCCTTGCAAATCATAAAGCTGCCACGATGTAATGAAGATTAAGCGTCACGGTGTTGTAAGCGCAACAGAGCATGTTTGTAAATTGTTGCATTACGGCACGTATACGTAGCATTGTTGTAGGTAACGATGAAAGCGAGCTCGCGGTGTTGATCATCCCTGCAACTTGGGGGCCCTTTAGACGCGTAGGGCCGGATATTCTCCATTCCGCGGCTTTGAAACCGCCATCCTCCTTCCAGGCGTGTACTGCCTTCTCCTCTGTAGCGCGCCCGAAGGAAGGGCTAGGCTTGTCTGTGAAATACAAACAGTGCATCATTATTGTTGAACGCAGATTCACGGCCGATCGCTCGTTGAAAGCTGTCGATGGAAACTTCGTCGAGCGCGACGCGAAAAGAAGGGCTTCATTGTTACTCTCTCGAGACTGTGCTCCTCGTTCGAGCCTTCTCGTGTTACCCTTTTCTCTCCATGTACACGCTTTTATCTGCCTTGAGTTTGTACTTTCTTTTACTGAAGATATACGTAATGCTGTAACAATATCTTGCGACTTCCTGCTGACCCAGGAAATGCCTGTGAACGACACTTTCCGGTCATTATCTGGCGCGTAACGAGTGGAACGTATTCTATGTGTGTACTGTCGCGGAAACGTGAAGTTAAAAACTAGAGATAAAAAGAGAGAAAGAGGAATCTCTTTGTACAAGGTTGAACAATAAGAAAAGTGACAGAGGGAACCAGTTGCATCGTGGATTGATTAAAGCTTCTTGCTACCATTGTGATTTTTACTGCTGTAGCAAAAAATCTTTCAGAAAGAGATCTCTTCAAGTATTATTGCCCAATTATTTGCTAATTTACGTGAAACTGTAATATTAATGTATTACAATTAAATATGTATTTGTACACATAAATTTAAAATTAAAAAGTTTTGAAAAGTTGAGAAAAAATACATATTTATAATTCTTTATATAAAACTGCAGACTTTAAACGCAATTATATAATGTAAAATATATAAATAATAACATATAATATAAATATGATAAAACTCTTTATTTTGGAATTAATCAAGATAATTTCAACTTATTTAGCCTAAAAACATAGGAAAGTGTATTTTTTACCAATCTTGATATTTGTTTATTGTGTAAGTTTCATTTTGGTGTCTAAAAATACAAAAAGCAATTGTAATATGTTCTTTTAAGTATTAACATTGATATATATTTTTTGTAGATTTTAATTATTTTATATATATAGTCTTTTAACATTAGAAAAAAAATTGAATTCAGGTCAAAGGTACAATACCTATGATGCATTTCTGACCAATATATAAAAAAAGTGTATACAAAGAAAAGTTGAGATAATTTCATATATTTTTAAGATTTCTTGACATTACAAAAAGTTTTGTATAAAATATATAAAAATTGAACAAACTAAAATAATATAAGAACAATAGAACAATTCAAATACACATTTTTTTGTATTTCGTTTACTTGTTCTACTGAACAATATACATGTAACTCCGTTGAGAATGACTTGAAATTAAGTCGAAACGCATACGGAAGAATATGATTAGAGACACAGAATTTTAAAAATTCAATCTTAACAAAATTTTCTTACAATATCTTTTTCGAAATTTTACCTTTACTTTCACTTTATCTTATCTTTACCTTCGTTTTATCTTAAATCTTTACTTTGCCTTTTTTACAGTACAATATCTATTATTGATCAAACGTTTTCTGTTTGTTAATTTAATAAATTGTAGGTTAAGATTGACAATGTTGAATTTTAAATAATTTTTTTTCTAGATAATTACTTAACAATATAGGCAATTCAAATGTAAGATAAAATACATATATGCAACACTTTATAAAATTAAGAAAATTCTTAAAATTACTTTGTTTATACAAATAATGAAAGAGCATAGTTCTCTTTATTATTAAAATTATAGATTATAAAGTATTTTTGTCAAATTGTAAACTATATATTGTAAAAAAGTGCGTTCTAAAAGAAGTTAAGATAATTATATATTTATATTTTCAGTGTTTTATTACATTGCAAAAGTTTTATATAAAATATGTTATATACATATATATATTTTTACTTTTATAAATATTCAATAGATAATTTCATAGAATAACATGGTCAAAGATAATGGGTCAAAGGAGCCACTTTCCTCTGTCATGTATTGTGGGGAAGAATTAGGAAATTAGGGAAAGCAACGGTGAAAGATACGCTACTTTTCTCTTCCCTGTTTTCGCGATACGCTTTTCGAAGTCGATATTTGTGATTATTGCTGGGGCCACCTAGTTGTACCCCGATGAAATGTACCTTTCGATTCGTACAGACTCAACGAACTTTGCTACTTCCAAGTGAAGTATGCTTCTTCCCAGAGAAGTCTACATTCGCGCGTGTACGTGCGCACAGATACTAAAGCGGCGCTCGCATCATTCTTCGGACTGATTAAACTTCTTTAAGTTTCTTCGTAATTTCCACTTCCGCCTGTTTCCTCCGCCCAAGTACTCTGTCTTCTCGTTTCGCTACAGATTCTCGGTGCATTCTGTCGAAATTCGGACGAATCAATCGTAATGAACAACGCAAATGACAAACAACTAGTCCAAACAGAAAAGTAAAATCTTCTCGTCTAAAGAGAGCCGAATAAAAATCGATTTGATTCGAAAGAGAGAGAGAGAGCTCAACTTGATCGAGAGATGTACCTCGCATTCGTTATTTTGTCGAGAATCGATAATGCAGTTCATACATCATTTGCTTCATTCTGAATTCTATCTCGGATCATTTACGTTCAAATAGAGTATTGAAAGTCTCGTAAGAATAGCTAAATTATGAAATACCTCTCACTGTACTGTAAAAAATTTTAAGCGTGAGAAGCAAACGAAAAGAATCAGTCAATCACTTCGAAAATGAAACGATCATTTTAGACAAGTAATTAGTGTCGGTTTTTTAGTCACATTTTCTACTTTCTACATTTTCTACTAATTTTTTTTCTTATTTCTTGCGAAATGAGAGCGTATTCTTATTCTGGGGTTTCAACGTGGAAATAAAAAATACAAAATCTCTCGTACTCCTGCGGCTTCACTCTCCCTGTGTTATCTTCCGACAAAGGCGAGAGAAAACGCAGAAAGAAAATCGGGAGAAAATGCATGTCGATTGTGCCTCATACGCGACTTCGTTCCTTCGACATTGCGATTTTACTTGCCCGCTTCCGGTTGATTACGTGCACCTTTAGTTCCCGAAAGATCGATACCGGAGAATGCGGCCGACTTTGTTCGTACGTACATCTGGCTAACGAGACTGTCCAAAGTATAATTTCTCCGTGGTTGCACCGCGACTTGTTTTACGGATTAATTAACTCGCGAGTCTCTTTTCTGTCGCTCTCTTATTTTATCATAAAATCCTCTTCACCACGGTACTCCTTATTACTACAATGTTTTTTTTTCCCCACCACGATTATCCGCATTGCGGCGCGTGGATAAGTTGACAAAAGTCGGACTCGCTCGGGAAAAATTGTAAACGCAGGTACATTATCTCGAAACAAGCAGGAAAATTTTCTTAACTTTATCATTTTCAGTTTAATTAAACATCAGCATGCTACGGTTCTTCAAAATAAAGAATTTCATATTCTTTTTTGATTCCTTGAAGATTAGCTTTCTCCAACCCATTCGTCTCGTCGCGGCTTTTATATCTAAATTAACTATGTAGGTATTGAACAGCCACACACTGAGTTATTAATTTACAAAATAATGTTAAAGTAATATAAACTGACATAATGTCAGGAAACGTAATTTCATTTTATCGAGTCCTTTGTCGTATAAAAATTCTACAATTGCATTCTTTTACATGCAACTCTTTGCGCGTATGTAAAGTAGAAAGGAATATATCAGAGAAAATATTACGTTTCGCGTATTGAAAGAAGGGTAAAAGAGAGAAAAAGGGATCCTCTATCCCTTCGCATTCACAAACAGGCTGCAACTGTGTTGCGTTCTCTCGTTTGTTGGTCAGACGTTGATTGGTTCTCTTTACCGGCAAGTCGCTACCTGTGTCCTCGTTAAACTGGACCGATCTTCGCGTTAACCATCACGCTTGCGTGTGCTTCGCTAATGACGGAACTGCATGAGCGCTAATTGGACACGCTCGAGTTACTTTGTGCCGCGATTGGTGCCTTGATTGTCGAGATTAATTTATATAAAAAAAGTAGGACGATACATAATGAAGGACGTAGTTATGCTTGTTCTTTAATCATTGAATTTTTATAAATTGCAAGATGCGTTTAACTCAACTAAAGTATTTCAACAACCTGTTTGACTCATTGCCAGTCTTATAAAAGAACTTTTTCTTTTAATTATGATTCATTTAAATCAATAATAAAGAATTTCCGTGGAATACGTATTTGTTATACAGTCGCGCTTTTTAAATATTTAGGAAGTACACGTTAAGGCTAATTTTTTATATTACGTGCTTATTTTCCATTTTATGACAATATATTTCGAATAGAAGAATTTCAACAAGGTTAATGTAAATTTTTTCGCTTTTCTCTGACGTAACTCTCGCGTGGAACTCACGATGGCACGACGTAAAATTTGAGTAAAAAGTTTGCAGAAAACGAAGTTTAAATTGCAGGAGAAATTACGAGTTGCTAGAAGTTGTTTGACATCGCGAAGGAATTTGTCCATTCGCCGAGGCCGAAACAATTTATTTATGAAACATTTTTGTCGAGAGCGTTGAATGCGAATTGTCAAACGGATACAACAATGCGTATAATCCGTTACGGGAAGACTCATTTTAACAGAATCATGCGCGCGCTATCGGGGTACCATCTTTGAATTTCAATCAGAGCGATTTTTTCCTACGGTCCTTTCACATAACGAATCCAGCACGCGACTGCACAGTTAAGAGTGCACGAAATGCGCCAACGCCTTGAAAAACGCGCCGTATTACGCCCGGGGAATTAAGGAAATTCTCGTTGGAAGTGCGAGCACCTCCGCGACGCTGCGAATGAATTTTCGAAGGCGATCTCGGCGTATCTGATCTACGTGCGACTGCTCGCCGATCGCGAGTTCCTTTATCGGGTCTCTCTGCCGCGCGTTCGCTCGGGCGTCTCGGGAAAGAAAATGATAAAAATATCTACGTGCCCAGAAAACTTCACCGACGGGAATCCGAAGCCGACAGCCAAGTACCATCGGAATGCCTTACATACCTTAATTGCATCACCCGGCGTAAGGTAATGGTATTACCGCACGCCCCTTTGAACTCGAAATTCAATTATTTTACAGCTCGACACGCCCAGTTACTGGCACTTAAGGGAAACGCACGGAGTGCTAAGTGTCCAACTTCTTTAGGCGGTGCGATGCACCTGTAACCTCTTATTAGCGCTCGCGGAATTCGTGTGATTCGAGTCAACTCTCAAATTCACAAATGTCCATGACGTCGAACGTTGGGGTATCTGTTTTAACAAGTTGCTCGAATAATGTGTCTCGACGTGGACAGAGCCGTGGGCAAAGGCGAGAGCGAGTTTTTACGGGGCGACCTCGGCAGGGGTGAAATTAAAAAACAGCACTCGGAATTTCAATCGGAATTTCCATTACCTAGGGAATACCTAAATGTACCTGAGGATATAGGATCAAAGTATTTAAATAAGCAGCCAAGTTCTCCGATTTATTACGTCCATATTGAAATTCCACTGCTCTTATTTCGACGTCCTTTGCTGATCGCATTCCTGCCGTGGGCCAAGTACAATGTTATTCGAGCGCGTAGGAGTGCAGATAACATCGTTCACACATAAATTGTTTGCGCAGGGCCCAAAATGAAAAGTAAACTGCAGCAGTGTCACGGGTAAATTTTATAGATGATGATTAATGCGCGCGTGAAGTCGAAATGGTTTGACTGCTAGAATTTCTCGCCTAAAGGTGTGCGGGAACGGAGAAAATCTTTCGCCTTCGTAACGCTTCGCGACGGTTATCGTTTAATTAAGTTTTTCAGATAGTAATTAAGATAAATTTCATTGGTAATTGGGTCACTTCTTCGCAACGAACTGCACGTCGCTAGATCCAGTAAGGCGCGTAAACATTTTACGATCCGGAGATTCCTGGTAACGACAATAATTAATGATTCTATGAGTTATTGGATGTGCTCTGGGAAAATGCTCTGTAAATAAAGGTAAAGTAAAATAATATAATCAAATGGTCTCTCTCGATTCATTTCCGGAAAGAAGCACGGACGGCTTTAAAAGCATTTGTGTTAAATTTTCTCAGCACTTAGAACCTTCGGTAATCCTGGAGTTGCAATAAATTTTAAAATTATATAACATACACGCGCGCGCACACGGAACTAGAACAGAATAATTAATAGCGATACTTTTTGACGTAAGAGTTGAAGGAAACATAACAATAATTCGTGTACGTATTTAAAAGAAGCAAAACTCTCTTCTGTAGTAGCACCGGCATGTCGTTTCTCCCGTTGGAAATTAGCCTCTCAGTTTCAAGTTTTCCTCATGAAAATTTCTGCAAATATTCGTCGCGCCGCTCAAGAAGCGGAGCGGAAGGCGCTGCGATTATAACTAAGGAACTTAACGGGGTTTAATAGCGCACGGCGGAGCTGGATAAAGGAGGAGGGCTATTTTCACCGCCGGCCATTGCTTCATATACATGTATATGAGGTTTAATAGATATCCCTCAGACACCTTTATCTTTTGCAGATGCTAAAACCAACATAACTGGACAAACTGATGTGCAAACTTAGCCGGCGTCTGCGCGTCTAACTTTGCTCTTTCACCGTCGCTACTGTGGACGCCGCTGAGCTTAACAGTCAGAAAGAACAGTACCAAGCACAGCGACACAGTAAATTTGCGACACAATAAACACCACTGCACGGCAAATCGCCAAGTTTCACAACAGTTTCTGTGATCGAGAAATTTTAGAGTCATTAGAAAACAATAAAAGAAGAAAGATAAAAGAAAATTAAAGGAGGGACATAAGTTTGCTATTTTTTAACAAGCATTGAAAAACATTTTTTTTTTAATGAGATAAAATTACAATTACACTGAATAAGAATTACAAAATTTTATCTGAGCAAACTTTTCATAAGGTGAAAATTTTTATACACGATAAAAATGTGAAACAATTATAGAAGTCTATAAAAATTAATAGCAAAATAAAATAAATTTTAATGCAAACTTACAAAAAATGCAGCACATTAAAAATTCAAGATTCTTTATAAAAGAATTACTTGAGGAATATTTATTATAAAATTATTTTGATTTTTTAAATGAAGATTATCAATTGAAAGTCGTGTCTGTGCATTTCACATTATTTCTGTATCTATTTGGTACTGGATATCGCTGCTATTCCGGATGTACTTGTCACTTGTTACACATGCAATGTAACAAATTACTTCGGAAATATTTACTATCGTATCACAGTTGTTGCCAAGTATGCTTTCAAGATGTGCCATCGTGTCCGGCCAGGCTTGAGCAATGATTACGCAAGCCCGAGTGTCCGGTGTTTCCAAAGTTCTGAACACTCGTCTGGGATCCCACGAAGCCGAAGCTGAAGTTTCACGTTTCACGTCAAGGAAGGGCTGAAGGCACCCAGGAAGAATGGACTTGCTCAAGTTCCTGGACAGAGTGAGTTTCCAGAGAAAAGGGAAGGGTTTCTCTCGGAGGATAGAAGGACACCCGGAATGGCAGCGGTATCCACTACAAAATCATTACGTTTACCTTCCTTCGCGGTAAATACCTTATGAAACTTTCAGCGAAGTTTAGGTCGAGCCGAAGCGCTACTCATTAGATTCCTATTGTAGCGACAGTTATCAAACCGCTCATTACGTTTTGCTGATGCACAGTCGCGTTATAAACTAAGTTTCGCCAGATATTTGATTTTATAAACATTAAACTATTAATCTTGCTGCGTTTGCGTGTCTTATTTTATTCTTGATTCATATATACGATAAATATTACGTACCGGAAGCTCTTGACACTTGACTGTTTTGTATAACCACTTGAAAAATTGACGCAGCGTTACTTTTCAAGACTTCACAGTTTTAATCAAAATTGCTTCCTATATTTTAAATTACAATATCGTCCATTCGCAAGAAAGTCGAAATTTTTCGAATTTTGTTTTATGTGCGGATTGTGTTCTAAATACATTGGCTTTCAATTAGGAAAAGTGATACAAGTTAAATTTTTAAAAATGAAAACAGGAAAATTGGCACAAATCAAACACAGTAGTTTTACAGATAACATTATATAAAATTGGATTTTATATAATTACTAACACTTTCGATTTGAAATAAAGCTGATAATTTGAACAAGAAACTTGCGCACTGATGAGTACTGCGCGAACACTCTTATTAGCCCTTTGATTATTTAATCATGACAATTTCAAGAGTTTAACATTATTTATTATATAAAATTAATATCAACATTACATTTAAAGAACAGGCAATTTGTGATTAGCTTTAAGTTACTTAATTTATGTCTAATATCGATGTAAATAATTTTTACATCAGTACACAATTTTCTTTTCTTTTTTATGAACATATTTTCGACTTGTGCCACTTTTTTCACGAGTGTGAATGATATAATGTCAGAAAATCCAGGGTAGTGCTGCGATTGCCAGGAAATTATCAGACACAACGATTTCGCGCGTAGCTGTTAATGAAAACTTCGTTATAAAACAGTTCACGTAACTGGCTCCTGCCAGACGGACGCGAGAGAAGATAGGAAGCTATGAATATATAGGGCATATTTTTTTCCATGACGGATTAAGTATTAACGGATTAAATACGCATCGCTCGTTTTAGAAATATCGAGTTAACGTAACGTCGAGACGTGCATGGATTTCTATATAATATTCGAGCGTGGCACAATTATTTCCGCGAGTATTATCTCCATTTCTCCCACACACATTTCTCAGTTCCTTTTTACGAGCTGCCGCCGTCTTTCCCGAGTCTTTTACGCGTCCCATTCGTGGAATTATTACGTGTGTCACGCGACCGTCTTAAAGAATCTGTATTACATAAAGTATGTCTGTGGGCGCGGAGACCGTATATCGTCGACTAGTGTTTGTAAGGCACCACGAGACGTGATCTGAAAAGCAAGTTTTGCATCCGTCATTTCGAGGTAAATGCAGAATATACTGGCGCGGTGGCCTCGTAAATTTGCTTCTATCCACGTACGTTCATTTCGTTTCCCTTTTTCGCTGTTTCGCTATTTTATTGCTGCCTTAGTGTCAAGTTAGCGTAACTGTTGAAGCTGTATATTTCGTAACAAAGGAAGTTTGTTCGAGAATATCGTTTGCTTGATTTTTGATCAAATTCTACGTTCGCGTAGTCTCCTCGCGTAGTTCAAAGCACTTTCGAATCAATTCTTTGAATAGTAATAAACGAAACAATGTAGCGCTATATTATCATCGGATATCGAAATACTTCGATCATCAGAAGGTTACCGTGCTTGAGCTTTTTTTAGATTCAACCCAAATATTGCAAGTGACACTTGAGTCCATTTTCACCAATGTAGATTAACTTTGATCTCAGTTTAATTTACTCTTCTTTAGCTTTTTCTAATTTTAGAACCAAAAAGAATAAAGAATAAATTAAACTGAGATCAAAGTTAATCTACATTGGTGGAAAATGGACATTACAGAGTTAATCGTAATAGTTTTACGATCAGAAGTACCAAGTGCAGCTTGAAAAGCAATTTCGCATAGGCGCCTTTAAATAGGCGCGGTTTGAAAATAGAATGGGGAGGATCGATAATATTTTTCAGGTGAGGTGGTTGAATACATCCCTTCGGCAATCGCGGCAGCACTGAAATTTTACGGTGGCGATAAGTGCGTACGCGTTTCCGATATGCTTGGTTATCTGACATCACACGTCAAAACCGACGGGTACGATTGCGTTAGAAGGGCCGGTGGGCTCTTATGAAAAATTGGTATTGTAATTGAATTGCCACGATCCGTGACTGTTGGCTGGACGCATGCGAAGAATGTCTACGATTTATGAGATTCCGCAGGATACCCTCCGGCTAAAGGCGTGCTCGGGGTATGAAGCGCGATTCCACACTGCATGGAATTTTTGCAATAAAATGAGCCGGCGCTGGTAGTGATAGTAACAGGTGTTGGAGAGCCTTTGTACATTTTGACAGATAATTTGAGCGTAATACCGAGACACGATAGCATAATAACGTGAACTTTTTTTCCCGGGAAATGTATAATGGCACGGAATTACGGGGTAGAAAGTCGAAATATTCGTAAAAAGTGCTTGTTTTATAAACAACTTGCGAAATTTACTGATTGATGTTTTCTGTCGGTGTTAAATGCGGTTGTTATTCCGCTAGTGAGAAAACTACATAATGAAAAGCTTTAAATAATGAGAAGTTCCGGTACTAATTTACGCATAATGCGAATTATTTATGCAATTTTTTCAGCGATATACGTACACGTATATACGCAAGGAAATTACAGGATTTTGCTCACTAGTTTTCTTTATGTAAAATCTATGTTATTTTTAAATGTACATTAATAGTTATTTTTTGCACATTTTTGTCATTTGAACAATAATACCTTAATATGAAATAATTATACAATATTTAAATGAAACTACAAGAAGTAATATCATAAATCTTTATCAAATATTGTTTATTGTTAATGGTATAAGTAGATTGAACTTTAACAATCATAAATTCTAATAAAATTTGTTGTAAAAGGGATAAAACAATATCTTCATCTTATAATCGTGTTTCCATTTGAATGGATGTTCGAGCTATTTGAAAATCCTCATTAGCGAGTAGGATTGGCTCTACAGGTGTCAGTTAAGTTTCTATTACATGAATTTTTAATAAGAAGTTAAAACAAATATATTTAAAATAACGTAAAATAATGTAAAAAATGCTAACACAAGAAATTTGTTAAGATAAAGCAATTGTCATTTTTACCATGTGACAGTTCAGTCCTTTGTCTGGTGACACTTCCCTGTATCTTGATCCCATCTAATTATCACAAGAAAATTTATTCCTAAGTCTAATGAAGTAGTTGAAAATCGATCGTACCACATCTTGATTGTTATATGCTCATCTACGTATTTCAGAAATTTACCATGGTTTCAAGCATCGTTAGATAGATTCCACAAGCATTTATAAAGAACAGACGTAGTTACACTCTTTTTTATTTTGAGACTTTAATTATCGTCATTGCACTACACATTTTGTATCATTAAAGATGGCCCAATATATGGCCAAAACATTTGAAACAAAATTATAATTTAGCAAATTATCATATGTAATTTTTAAAATCTCTTTATGAACTTTGTATTTTGTTAATATATGGCAACTACTACCCAGCTTGGCTCGCTATGCCTTATGTTTTAAAATTTCAAATTATTGAGCCTTTTCATTGTCGTATAAAAAAGTTGAGTTAAAAATAACTTGAGTTTGATACTTGAAAGCGACAGCATACCTTACAGATTTATTTCAAAATTATTCACGTTTCGCTTGTTACGTTCTTTTTATTCGAGAATCGTGAAAATAATGTCTAAAATAAAGTAGATCATAAAGCAGGCTTCATACACTTTTCTTGATCTTGATCTTTGCGTGAACGCAATACGGTACAATTGAGACTCAACAAAGTATCCTTAAGGAAAGAGGGAAGGATATCAAGGATTCTCGAAAACTCGCCGCTTCTTGTAAAATTGAGCTGCGCCGGAGTCTGAAGACGGCAATCCGAATGACCATCGTAAAAAGAGCAAGTAGCTGTGTCATCATTTCAATCTTGATTGCCGCTCTGCTCCGGGCTATGGTCAAGCGTTCATGCCGTTCTAATTAGTGCTTGCAATCGGGGGGGCAAGGGCGAGTTGGCAGCTGCGCCCGTGGGAATTCTCTGCATTACTAACCCGGTGAAATTCCTCCGTTATATGACCGACGAATCTGCCGGTAAAATCCGTCAGAATTTCTACTTACAATTAGAAATACAAACTTTTTGAACGAACGCTTGGATTATTAATGAACATATCGAAGCGAACATGTATAAGCGAACGAAGTACGAATATTAGCAAAGATATTTGGTAGCGTGGAAATGACTGCGAATTAATTAACAAGCAGAAGCAAATAATAGGCATTACAGGATAAAGTAAATTAATGTTTTAGTGAGATCTTCTTTTGGATGGTGGTAATTTGAAGGGTCTTTATAATCCTTCAAGTATGATCGCGTCATCTCGTATCTTTATTGCTCTTCGTAGATCTTGGCATTCTAATTACCTTAATTAGCAGTTTCACGAATGGGAATTGTCATCGTGCAACCATTCGCAAACCATCCAAGATTCTCACGGCACATAATCGATTCGACTGTCCGACTGCTCGAAATTTATCCGACAGTTCCCACATAGTTTCCAAAGAGCAATAATGTTAATAATGCGTCGTATTTGTTTAAAATATATAAGAGAGCGTTCACATGAAAGATAGAAACTACGAACGGAATGCATTGCGACGAAAGAAAAAGAAAACTGAATATAAAATGTAACGTAATAAATAAAGGCAAGAATATAAAAGTTGGAAGTAGAATATTGTCGGCATAAAGGAAAAAGTGTGATACCTGTTTTTATCTTTTGAAGTATAGAGCGGAAATGATGCGTTTCTTCAGGCTTTAATTTAAAATTTATGGTTTTTCGCCAATCTCATGCAGAATATAATAAATCAGTTGTTCATTATAAAAAAATATGATACATAGTATTCATTTACTTAATTAATATTAATCATTAGGAATAATTTGTAATAATTAATCCATATAATAAAATTTACAATAATATACAATGATTAAATTTTAATTATAAAAATATAAATTAATGAATATTAAATGTTTTTATGAGACTTGAAAATATAGTTATTCAACTTTCTGTACAATTTGGATTAAGCTTTCTAGGTTTCTTTCTAGCAGAAAATGTAAAGGGTAATCATGCAGCTTATCATTGTTCTCAGAAAACGAGATTGGCTGGATCGTTCATATGATGATAATCTCACTTATCATTTTAAGACATTCAATGGTTTCATAATTGTAGCAATCTGAATTTTAATTATTGTAGACGAATGAGATGTAAAAAGTTCTACATGAGCTGCACTTAAACTGCACTTTTAATTTTTTAATTTTCTGCACAGTTATTTTGTTCTTTATATCGATTTCAAGCAGTATTATTGCATTGAAGCAAATACGTATCTATTGTTGGACTTGTATATTATTAATTATTTTTATTTAATTATACGGATAATGTAAGCGCTCTCTTATCAAAATTATATTATTAGAAAACAAAATAAATATTCAAATTAAGCAATATAATAAAAACAATTTCGCATAAATTATGTAATATGACAGTAAAATATAATCGAGCTAAAATAAGAGCATAACTTAAGAAGCTTTGTTATCGTATGCTCGTTCACTTAATGTCATAAAAAATAGCGTATCTTATAGCGATACATTTTTCATTATGAAACTTGCAACCGGATGGGATCTCATTGGGCGTTGTCGTCATTCTAATTAGTGGAGATAGGAGCCCGGTTGCAGCTGGGGTCTCCTGTTAGTTTGCTGAATATATAGATGCACCTGCAACGGTTACCCATTTGGTGCTTTCCTGCTTTGCCTGCTATGTACTACGAGTGCAACTCTCTTGATGGATTTGTCAACGCCCGTCAATTTGCTTTAAAGCCGAATCAATGACGCTCATTTGCATATTGCACGTTGAAATTTTTTAAATGGCGGAGAGACTAAAGCCAAACAATTTGCATACGTCCATCAAGCGTTCTTCGCATTTTAACTTCTTTTTTTTTCCTTTAAGTGGAAAAGCTTGTATAATCATGAAGAAGTAATATTAGCTTTAAATTTCTTCCTCATTGTTTTGCCTGAAAAAAAATGGAATGTAGGGATATTACCATTATTTATATTCAAGGATTATATTTAACAATTGCACACAATAACGACATGCATTTACACTGCGTATTACTATCTGCTCTACTGAGCAATAGTAATATTTTATAAATATTGCTTGGGTGGAAGATGTATTCTTGGTTAAGCGTGCAATCGTCCTTTATGATTACATAACTACACGTCGGCTACCACTGAGATACGAGCGGTTGAATCCGTTTTCAATGAACTATTCAATAGACCAGTTTCGGATTGTAATTAGGAGCTGCATCTCTGCGAGTAGTGTACGAAACATATACATCCGTGCGCGCCGGCAACTCCAAAACGCTCCTAATTCTCTCGCTCGGATGAAGGCAAGCATGTAAATATGAGGACAATAGAAAGCGGTGAATCTGGATTTTGGTGAAGCACGACCTGCCGTGACAGTACACAAGAGATAACAAATCGCTCGTTGCCATATACGCAACTTTATATCATGTATATTTCTCCATTCCGTTCTCGCTGCGCATTCTAATCCACATTGTTCGTTTCTAATTACCGAACAACACGTGCCCAATGCGTCAGTATTGTAGGCGCACCTTTATATAAAAGCGAAGCCAGTTTATACCTTTTATATTCCTCCTAATAATTATCAAGTGTGTTTTAGAAATAACAATTCTATAAAAATATTTTATTTTTAATGCATCTATACAGGATGTACTTATCATATATTTTTTTATAACAAAATTACAACAAAGAGAGAATTATGTATTAATAACAATAATTATGATGTAAAAAAGATGATACATTATTTTATTAGAACTCTTAATGAATTATTATAAAATATGTTAACAAGTTTTGAACAAGCTATGACCAAATTATATTACTATAAAAATAATAAACATTCGCATGTAGGAGAAGATGATTTGATCCATTGTATCTTTAACCATGTTATCCTATGAAACTATTAGACATCTATAAAAATAAAAATATATAGTTTGCAGTTTAACAATGTGCTTTATAACTTATAATAATATTCTTAATAATAAAAAGACACAACTATGTCGTTATGAAAAATCATTTATTGTTTGAATTTATACAACGCAGTTTTAAGAATTTTCTTAATTTCATAAAGTTTTGCATGTATATTTTACCTTAAATTTAAATTATCTATACTGTAGTGTATGTTATCTAGAAAAAATTTATTTAAAACTCAACATTCAACTATAATTTATAAAATTAACAATAAATAGAAAATGAGCAAATGTCGAGGCAAATGTACTTTTGACCAATAGCACATATTGTACCTTGAAAAAGGTAAAGTTAAAATAAAATAAAAATAAAGATAAAGTCAAGATAAAGTTTTTAAAAGATATAAAGAAATTTTACTTTTGATAAGATTGAATTTGTAATACGAAATTGTTTTATTGTCCTTAAATTATTTTTGTCCAAGTTAATTTTTATACATTTTATATATTTAACATATGACTATGAAGTGTAGAACACAATTAAAGTGAAGAAAAGGCCAACTCATAGCGGATTTTAATGCTTAAATAATAATTTCATAGATGAATTTATACATTTTCTAGTTTTTCGAATTGCGCGTTGCATATTCGTCGGTTTTAAAATGCAGTTCTTACATTGAACCAGAAAAATAATATCACAATATTAAAACTTTATATCATGTAATTATAAAACTTTACGTAATATGAAGGAACGTTAAAAATATAAATAAAAAAATATGAAATTATGCTTTTATACATACATATTTATGGTCAGAGCACTGAAAAAATGATTTTATTAACAGGACATGTATGATTGAGTGTGTTTTGGTAAAATCAAACAGAATTTATCAGATCAGAGATTTCTAAATAATGCAAAAAGACTTTTCAGTGAGGTACATCATAGTTTTGACTAGAATTCAATTTTTTTTAATGTTAAAAAGAGTATGAAAAATAACAATTCAAATGTACAAAAAATATATATCAATGGCAATACTTGAAAAAATATTTTTGAATTGTTTTTCTATTTTTAGATATCAAAATGAAACTTGCACAATGAAAAATGTCAAAATTGGTCAAAGGTACACCTTTCTCTACACTCACGACAATATCTGTGATTCAAAACGCAAACGACACACAACCATCGAACTTTTAACGGTTTATCGGCGACCGCATTTCGTACATTTCGTACACTGTGCCGCTTCCGTAGCGCTGTGTAACGGGATGTAACTCGGTGACCGCAATCACGGGCGTATCAACATAATCTGGCGCAGCCGGTATAATTAAAGCGCGTCGGGCGATCGGTGGACAAACCGCGACGCGGTGACAACTCGTCATAGGGAGGTGTTACGGGGTGAATCCGTGGCGGCGCGAGTCGCCGAGGTGGATCGTTGATTAACCGTTAGCGCCAGGCCGCAGCGTGCACCACGGATGCAGTTGGCGCAGTTGCAAGCTCGACAACCAGGTCGCTCAAGCCAGTGCCCTCGCGCTGCGTAACTTGGCGGGCTTATCCCCCGGGGGCAGATTGTTAATCAACGCAAATATTTAGCGCGACCAAACGTAGCACGTTGAGCGAGCGTGCGAGAGGGACAATCTCGTCACCGGTTGCGAGCCGATCTACATCGCNCGATCTACATCGCGGGGGAGGGCGGTTGGTAGCGGCAGGCGTAGAAAGGTCCCTGTGTCCGGGTCGGTTCGGACTGACAGCGTCGGTGTGTAGGGGTACGCGGAAGCGCACGGCGAGGATCGTGAATGCGGCTGTTTAGATATTATTTAGCAGTAAATCGCAACGGAGGTTGGCAGGGGTGTAACGCTGACGCGGCAACACGTTAAAGGCGGAACCCAGACTCACGATACCAGATGCCGTCCACCCTTTTGCTCCCTCGCCTATCTCGCTATTTTCCATCCTTCTCGGCTCGATCGAGCCGTCTCTTTCCNCTAGCGTAAGCCGGCTGTTGGAAACTACTGTCGGAAATCGTCCGAAAGACGGCCCGATGACGTGCGCTTAGTTAGGTTTATCGAGCCCCAAAATGGTGCGTGTACGCAATGGATAATTAGAGTCTGTGACATGACGAGAGAACGGATGATCAGCATCGATAATTCACCTTTTTTTTAGCACTGCCATTCGATAGCTTTATTTAAAAAACTGAGATTTTTGTATAATATGAACAACTAAAATAGATCGTAATTCTTCTATTCAATAAGTATTCAAAACACTTTGTCCTGTTGTATCGATTAGGATACTTACAAGGAAAGATCCCGAGGTGTCCCCCTCCGATCTTGACGAGCTTTTAATATGTTAT
>QKQZ01026110.1:0-10460 GCA_003595255.1 Solenopsis fugax
ACATATATATATATATATATATATATATAATTTTATTAAAGTCAATCATACTTGTTATAAAATTTGACTGTATAATTGACAATGAGATCTACATTTTGTAGAAGGTATTGCCAAAATGCTACTATAAATTCTGTATATGACAAACAATATTTTAGCAGATACAAAAAATAGCGATAAATTTTTGTTATGACACCTAGAAATCTACCTACCTCAGAAAAAAAATTTTTTTTAGTGTAAGATTCACAAGCAGCTTTTGATTGTCCATGTGAATTATCGCATCGCTTTTGCAGAAGGCGAGAGCCGATTCTTTCGTAGGCCAATTCCCATCAACACCATCGACTGGATTTCGACACCCAGGTCACAGATGAACGCGATGTCCGGCACGCAGTTTCTAGAAGGCGTCGAACAGTTGGAAATTCAGGAGGTTATTGATTTGAGTACTCGTACGTATTTAGTGCACCATGACACGCGCCAGCTTTCTGTCTAAAAAAAAATAGAGCAAGAAAATATTTATAATATATTTAAATAAACAACATATTATTAAGTGAAATAAATAATATGTGTACACTCTCTGGCGGAAATAAAAATCGCTTCAAAGATGTAAAATGAACTAATATTATAAATGATATATTTACTATTGTTTACAAAAAAAAACAATTTTCAAAATCATGTAAAATTCTTGCTTTAGAAGAATTCTTTTTTAGTAATTTTATATAGAGCAAAGCTATATAAATATGAACTGTTTTTACTTCTATTTCTTCAATTATGTTAGAAATTATGTTTTTATCAATATTAATAAAGTGCAATGTTTAATTACTGAGAAGTAAGCAAGTATCACTTTAAGAGAGCCATGTCGGCATTGGCGATTTTCTTCTACATATAATATTAATAAATAATTACTAATAGTCCCCAGATAGACAAATGTCGGCAATATGTCTGCATATTGACGAAATTTACAGATTGAAAATGCTTGCATAAATACGTTAAGATGCGTCCTCATATAAGATAAATGTAATCAGTATATAAAAGATGTCTTCTGATGCTGCAAAAATTGCGACAATATGCTACTTAATTAGAATTATATAATTGCAGTTATGCGTTTGTAAAATGGCAACATATTGCTATATTGTGAAATATATAAATTGTATAACAGCAATATGACAACATAATCGCAACATTTAATTAATTGTAATTTTATGCTGTCATAATGGCATCATAAAATGTTTGCATTCTATGTCCAGCACGCTTGTCTATCTGGGTCATAATTAATTTTTTACTAATTAATATTTGACTTCATTTACAGATTACAGAAAAATTTAATTCTATTTTAGAATTGTATTGTACTTCAATATTAAATGAGACGTAACGTAGAAGCTAATATAGTTATATTTTATGTATAGAAGATATAAGACATAAAGCATAAAGCATAACGCATACGATAATGCATAAAGCATACGATATTTACGCGAAATATTCGACAGTACTCGGCAGAACGGAGAGGGGTACTCAGTACAGGGTGAAAGTGCCGCGCGCGGAAACGCTGTTTCTCGCCATGGAATCTAAGATGGAAACGCAATCGCGATTATACGGCTGGTACAAAGGCTTCGTGTTGAATGTCCTGGATCAATGTGGCGAGACCGCCTTCGTCATCCGGAAGGATCCCAGCTGGAAGCACGTGCCGTGCTCTCGACAGGCAAGTCGACGCGACAAAGGTGTACTAGAACAGATATTACACATTCCTGTAATTATTCCGGATTTAACTTAATTACAGGAGGATTATTAGTATCTCAATCGCAAATCCTCGAATCTTCTTCCTCGTACTGACTCGAATATGCTGATTAAAACGTGCAGGCAATACATTTGAGTTTCTATCGGAGCTTTTAAAATTTGCAATAATAATTTAAACTAGAACGTTCAAGTAAATCACACAAATAAGTAGAGAAGTGTGCCAATTAAATTATTAAGAGGCTGGATCTTGGTGCTATAATATTTTATATAATTAAATAATAAATTTTTAATATTCAATAAATAATTTTAATTAATTAAAATTGTTATAAATGATTTTAAATATTTAAATATAAAAATATCCTTCTGTAATTTGTTTTAAAATTTGTTTCGATCTTTTGGTGCCTCAAAAATGACAAAAATGTAATTGCCATCAGATAGTTAATATCGTTTCATAAAATAAGATATTGTAGAAGATATAAATTGAACACGCTCAATGTGCTCAATTAAATTATTAATCCTGCTGTTCTGCTCGAGTCAGTATGACCTATTTTTTCTTATAGCATAGTAATTCTCTCTAGTTCATAATTTCTATAAATTACAAACTATTTTTTAACAGTCTTATTAGACAGCTATTTGTAATAAAAGATAAAAGAATATTTTTAGCAGCAAAAAGGAAAGAATCAATCATATATTTTAATTTAATAATAACCTTATAATTCTCTACGACATAAGAAAGGGTTCAATTCACCTTGAAATCTCCTTAATTCAAAAATTTTCCATGAGGAACTCATTT
The DNA here is from genome assembly GCA_003595255.1 of Solenopsis fugax. Lineage (NCBI taxonomy): Eukaryota > Metazoa > Arthropoda > Insecta > Hymenoptera > Formicidae > Solenopsis > Solenopsis fugax. The sequence continues at coordinate 2,522 of QKQZ01026110.1, forward strand.
GCTGCAATAATAGCATAAAAAGTTTTCCAGTTTGTGATGGGTTTTGAATCATTGAATTATTTGAATGAATATTTTATAATATCGTTTTTACAATTTTTTCGTCTAATAACTGATTGTGAAGAATCAAAATATCATTTAATGTACAATTCTTCATTCAGTGTATTAAATTCTCATCAGAAATCACTTTTCTCTGTAAATAACTCAAAAATGATAATTTTTAAGCAACAAGGAATAGACAAAATAATGTGAACAAGAAATAGAATACTTATTTTATTAATAAGAGATTGACCTATCTCATTTGTGTTTAATTTTCCGCAGAAAATCACAGTGGAAAGCGCGAATGTCATCGGCAGCGTGGAGGAGAACTTTAGCCTGCTAGGGCCGAACTTCACCGTGTACAACGCGATGAATGAACCGCTCTGCAACATATACGGACCCAAAATTTGCGGCTGTTGCATGTTCAAGGAAGCGCAGTTCCAGGTGAATGGGATCACATCTATGGAATACGCTAACGTCGCGCTAGAAATTTGGGAACAATCAACTGGGCTTATTCGCGAATAGCGACGGAATTGAAATTTCGACTTGAGTTGCACACAATCGTCTCGCGATTTAGCCTTGTTAATATTTTTTATTCTTATTCATTTTATGTGTACTGTTAACAATTTATTAGAAATGTCATATTAATATTTATATACAATAAACAATTTTATTATATGTTATATAATTTTATTAGTATTTTATTAATATTACTTATGTGTGCAGAACTTTATCTACTTTTTTCTTTTTAGGTCGTATCGTTAGACGGATCGCGCCAAGTTGCATCGCTAATTCATCAATGGGACCACTTGGCAGTAGATTATATCCTGCTGCTCACATTTCCGCTAGAAACAGACGTGAGATTGAAGAGCCTGCTTGTCGGCGCGTCATTCTTACTAGTGAGCAATCGATTCTTAATTTTACTTCAATCGATCTTTGATTTCTGTAACGAAGCGGTGCACTGGAAAAAAGTTGTTAACTTGACCAAATTTTTCAACTTAATTAAATGTCTTCAATTATTCATTTCAAGTATCTATGTATCTAAGTTAAATACAAAAAAGAACACGTATATGTAACATTATAAATTTTTACAATTGAAAAAATACATTCATTTACAGTTATATTTCTGTGTTTCAGGAATATCTGTACTTTCAACAAATAAGAAGAGCGTCCAGAAGATAGGCACTAATTATAAAAACTTTTTGAATTTTGCTATCTACATTTGTTCCGCAAGCTATAGATTTGTCATAAATGATTGAGATACCACTTAGAAAACCATAAGCTCATGCATAATTTACGCAACCTTGCATAAATATGAACTTTATGGATGACAAGCAACAATTTATATAATCAGTTATTCATAATCATAGATTTTAATAATGTGATAAATACTCATTGCAAAAGTGCAAGGTACAAATGTGCAGATTTCCAAGAGAAATACGAAAAATATATTTCAACTGACTATTCGAGCTTCGAAGTGAGATATTCGTTCTTTCCGAACGCTAATTGTCTAAGCATCGTCATTGTGATTTATAGAAAAATATTCCTTGAATGAAATATTTCTCCGTTTGCATTTATACTATATATTCACATTATTTATATTATTCTATTCTAGGGTGATTTAAGTTTGTGTCTTTCCTGACATATACGCGATATATGTACATACATTCGATAAAAATTATATATTGTAAATACATCAACATGTCATTACGAACTGTTACATCGATAACGCGCACACACATATGCACAAAGTTTTCAAAGTTTTCTCTTATAATAAAGCTCCTAGCTCATTTCTAAAAACACAGTATTGTTCTTTCATGTTGTTTTGAATTGAAACTATGCTTGTTTTATACGTACAAAGTATAAAACATTTATAAAGTAAATCCCAACAAGAAATGAATTTATCGAATCGAAGTTGAATCGAAATGATCATTTCTCGCTAAGATCTGTACTGTGTGCGTATTGTAACATTTCCATTTAAAAAAAATGGCGAAACAAATTAATATTTTATTTATAAATTAAGTTTATACGAAATAACAAAGAATTTTGTTTAAAAATGTTTTATACATGGAAATACATTTTTTTCTTTTATAATTCTTTTCTTTTACATAGATAAATTTTTAATTTAGAAAAAAAGTTAAATAAATTAAAGTTTGTGTTTGAAAAATAACTAGTTTAAGTTAAAAATGATTTAAAATTAAATAAGTTAAGCTAAAAGTTATGAAAGCTAGAACAAAAAGTTATTTCTTAACTTTTATCTTTATTATTCAACTTTTAACTTTTTAACAAGTTTACAACTACCCAACCCTGTGTATAATATTAATATACTATTACACGTATTTTTTATGTATGTGTGTGCGTGTGTATACATATAATAAATCAATACATACAGTAAATAAATGTATAAAATAAATGTTAAGATACACACTAGTCATTATCAATGCCTTTCCACTTGAAGTTAACTGCTTCCAATATTCGCTGTAAAATAAGTTACATGTATGTACACATCATTAATGTCCACCCATCTGAAGTTATTATAGAAAATCCAAAACGCGGCAACTTCAAGTGGGAAGACATTAATGACACCTAATACATCAAGATACGTGGCACATAAAATTGTAATGAATTATAAAATTATAATCAAATTCTATTCTCCGACGCGAGTTACAGAGTCTAAATCGGGTTTAAAATCCAAATTCCCATTAATAGTCTCTTCTCTCCAGTACTTTGAATTTAAATCGACTCCAGTGTAACGGCATAAACGAGTTTGCGCATTATCATCCTCTTCTCTTCCTTCCTCTCCCCCACTTCTCTGTATACCGACTGCCTCCTGATCTTTTTTGCGAAGGTCTCTGTTATATGATCTGTGGGTCTCTGTTGGTCTCTGTTAGTCTGCTAGTGTGCTAGTCCAGCTAGTCTGCTTCTGTTTGGAGCGGCTCAGAGCGACTGAAGTCTGATTCAATCTGAAGTTTCTCGGGCATCCCCGGGCGAGTTTGGAGAAGTGAAGTACATACGTGGTGACGGTGAAAACACGGCATTCCGACATTGTGCGATCACGTGGCGAGAACGTTCCGACATCTTGTTTGTTTATACTTTTTGTGTGCATAATTTTATAATCCACACAGTGCAGTGTGTGCACGTGATGTATCCTACGTGAAACTGAAAGGCAGCTAACTTCAAGTGAAAAGGTATTTTTACCGGTTACGCTACGCACGATGCCTTGTGTCGTGCGACAATGCGAAGTGCATAGGCTCTTTTTTTCTTCTTCGTATGTACATACATTGAATTCCGTCTCTGCTGTAACGAAGTACCACTGAAGTGCCAGTTAACCAAACACGTTATCTTCATGAACACGATATGACGAAGATTCACTCTTCTCTCCGTAGCGATTTATCTTGTACATGTGTATATGTGTGCATAAGCGTACGCAATGGGGGGCCGGATAAAGGTGCCAACTCTTTCCTAAATTTTAGCAAAAAAAAAAGAATTAAACAAAAATTATATGAAATCAGCTCGTATGAATTTAATAGTGTTAATAAGGCTAATAAAATGAACAAACAATTGGATGTCAGTATAAGTAAAATTTCTTTAATTCTACGTTTAAAACAAAGATGACGTTTCGACTCTATGGAGTCCTCTTCAGTATGTAAATAATTTTACATTATCGAAGAGATACACAATGATGTCGACATGTTAATTAATAATTTAAATTGAGACGCAATGATAAGAACAAATCATTAAAAAAAGACAAAATAAAGTCATCATATGTAAAACATTACCTGAGTGATTCGTCGTTTCCTGTACGCGAATAAATCGTGTCCAAAAGATTTTAAAATTATTTTTACAACGAAAAGTTGAACGCTCGTTAATCGATGCATGCTTCACTCATTATTTTCTAGAAGGAATAAAAAAATTTAAAAAATGGAACTTAAAGGATTGGAACAGTGATAATTAAAAACAAGCTGAAACTTTCTTTCTAGCAGCGAAATACTTGATGAGAACAGGTACATAGAATCGATTTTTGCAGGATTGGGAAGTAACTAGTTAAAAAGTTAAAAGTAAAATAATAAAGTTAATAACTTAACTTAGTTAATTTTAAATGATTTAATTTTTAACTTTAGTTATTTTTTAAACGTACTTTAATTTATTTTTACCTAAGTTAAAAAATTATCTGTGTAAAGCAAAAAATTATAAAAGAAAAAATACATTCCGATATAAGAAACAAGATTTCTTTGTTATTTCGTATATTTAATTTACAAATAAAATAGTAAATTTATTTGATGATCCGTATCATAATTGTTTTTAAGTAATTTAACTTTAAGAAAGCTTATTTAAAAATTTCGTATTTCTATAATATGAATTATGCTTTTTAAAATTAACTTCAATTTTATTTAATCTTAATGTAACTTTTAATTGAATTAGGCTCTTGTTCATGTAACTTTTAACATAACTAAATTAATTTTCTAAACCATTAACTTTAACTTAATTTAGTTTAAAAAAAATATTTTAACTTACCCAATCCTGATTTTACTTATGAGAAATACAGTTCTGTCATCTATCGGCGAACATAAGTACAATTATAATGTAAAATAAAAACTAATTTCTATTCTTAATAGAACTTTGTAATTATTCACAGAAAATTTTTTCGCCAGAAGCTACTTAGAAATGTTGTAGTTTGACGTACTTTTACCTAGAAATTTATAAAAATCAATAATAAAAATATAAAAATATACAAAAATTTAAAAAGATATCGTAATTCTAACATTTACATGTAAATTTTTGTTAAATTATGTTAAGCATTTCTTAAATTTTACACAAATTTAAGTATTACTACAAAAATTTACATGTAAATGTTAGAATTACAATATCTTTTTAAATTTTTGTATAAATGTTAGAATTACGATATCTTTTTAAATTTTTGCTTGCGTAGTAGCATTTACGTGTAAATTTTGCAAGAAATGCTACAAAAATTTATATGTAAATCTAACATTTACATGTAAATTTTTGTAGCATTTCTTGCAAAATTTACATGTAAATGCTACTACGCAAGCAAAACCATTCCCACTATATCGTCATGTAGATAACGAATGGTCAGTAAAATGTTTTCTGGGTATGGTAAATGTACACAGAAAAATTGTGCTTACAATATAAAAGAAGCTTGAAGGAGAAGTATTAAGAAAATTCACTGAAAACTGGCTTCAGTGTAAGTATTTTAATAAATTTTTTGTGAAGAGAGAGAGATAAATTTGTTGCTCCTCTCCTCTTTCCCTTCGCAACTGAAATCCTTGGTATGTCCGTGTGCCGTGTACACATACATGTTCACTGTAAATGAAACTTGAAGATGTTATATCACGCATGTTCTTTTCTACGATTCCATTTGTGATATGTACAAATTAATTATCAATTAATTTATTGCATTATTCTCAACAAAATAGATATAATATATGTATACAACGTTACATCTATATTATATCTATGTAGATATACAACATTAGATTTTTGTTTGTTATATTCGGTGTTTGTTGACTGTAATTGTACAAAACAAAACGTTTCTTGACAATACATATGTATGTGTGTATGTATGTTGAACAACGCAAGAAAAACAAAAATATCAAGATGTGTTAATTTGGCATTATAGTAACAAAAAAACATAAATTTGATCAATATGACATCAAATAGCTATCATTTTTATGTTCTCCTTGAAATTTCCTCCAGGTGTTGCCGGAAGAGAGTGGGAGGAGAGCGAAAAGAGCAATTTTGTAATAAGTGCTCCAAAAAAGCAACCTTCGTTTATAAATAAAGAGTAAAAGAGATATGATACGTGTTCGATTCCTTGCTTTTGATTTCTAATAGACCTCTCAAATCTGAAAGAGAGATAAAAGGTGAATTACGTGATGCATCTTCTTTCACACATTTATTCTTCACAAAAAACCCCATATATAATATAGATGTAATGCTATAATATAATAAAACATAGATATAACACATGTATATGTTATATGACATTACATCTATTTTATATTCGATTTGCTGGGTTGTTTAACATTCAGTGAATAACAATGATAAATGATACATCATGCGTGAAACGGAACGCACTCAGAGAATATTGCAAAAATCTTTTTTTTTTTATAATTTTTATCACGTGATCTTAACAAAAATAAGAAATAAAAAAATAAATCGCATATTTGGAAGAAGGAAAATTAAATGAACATATTTATTTTATTTTTTAATTTTAATGAAGTGTAGAAATTGTAAAAAGCTCTCTCTCTCTCCCCCCTTCTCCCTCTCTCTTTTTAGAAACAATAAAAATAGTTGTAGGCATAAAAATTCATGAAACCGAAAAAAGGAACGCTGTTGCATTATAAGCCAAATTATAACAACCGAATCCTAATTTCTATTTATAGGAATTTCTATTTATAGAAGTGATTTCATGTCGTCGATAGATAAGTGTAGTTAGATATGGATCTATCAACAATCGGCCTGCTAGTCGTAGTCTACTATGCCGTCTATCTTATTCTTCCCTTCTTCTTGGACTGCGATATACTTCTCGCTTTTAAGGAGAAGTTCGGCAAACCAGTATGTAAGTACACCTACTTTTATATATATCTAAAGAATATAACTAAAGTCTTTTCTCTATCCAACTTTTTATCAAACAAGTCATAGTAAAATAATTGTATAAATACAAATTCTATTTATGTATTTTTAATGAAATTCAAAAAGTCCAATTACCTATATAATTTCGAATAAATAATGCCACAAGGATTTTCTTCAAGTACGAAAATTTATCAAAAAATAAACATAGGAAACACTTCAATGTTATCTCTACTTATCTGATAGGAAAGAATTATCGGAATACAAAAAAGGGTGTAAAGATAGTTCAATGTCATGAGTAGAATAAATTTTCGCGCACTACGAAACTGAAGAGAATCTTCATTGTTTATTCAATAATCTGACCCTAATGAAAAATGTATAATAAATATTAAATTATATAATAAATATTAAATATCTACACTCAAAAAAAGGTATTTAATTTTAAGATATTAAAATGTTTTATTTCTGTCCCCGTTTTTTTTTTCATTTAAAAATATTTTAGTTTTAAACGATATTTAGATTTAAAACACTAAAACGTTTGGAGCCATTAAAAATGTTTCAGTCTTAAACATTTTCGTGGTTTTAAATCTAAACACCATTTTAAACTAAANTTCGTGGTTTTAAATCTAAACACCATTTTAAACTAAAATTCGTTTAAGTATTTAAAAAATGGAGATAAAAATAAAACATTTTAATATCTTAAAATTAAACACTTTTTTAAGTGTGATAATTTTGAATGAAATAATTATATTATTTATAATTAATATTTTTAATAATTATATACTAATAAAAATTAAATTATAATAATATAATAAAGATTATATATAATTTTATATTATTATATAACGTATATTTATTGTACGTTTTTCATTATAAATGGAAATTCGAAATCTGTTGCAAGTTATAAACCGTCTAAATGAGTGAATAAATGAACGTTAAAATCGTACCGTATGCACAAATCGCTTACACGCTCACGCGACTGTTGTCACAGCTTCGTTGAAAGGCAAGACAGTATGGATAACAGGCGCATCCTCTGGTATCGGAGAACATTTGGCTTATGTGCTGGCCAAAGCGGGTTGCAAATTAATCCTGTCCGCTCGAAGAACCGCCGAATTAGAACGGGTGAAAAAGAAGTGTTTGAAAGGTGCAATTAATATCCTTTGCAAATTTCTGTAAAAAATGTTCCGCAATAGTCTACATTAATGATTCACATCAATTATTTCAATTAATTTACACGTTATCTTTCGAAATGTGTGAAATCACGTCAACTCGCTGTTATTGCAAACAATATTCTCCTCTAATAATTTATATA
>QKQZ01026150.1:0-10475 GCA_003595255.1 Solenopsis fugax
TAATAATACTATATATCGTTTTCTGAATAAAACAGTCTTAACAACAGCTTTTTTACATTTTATTATCTTAAAACACAAATTTCTGAATATTCCCGGACTGATTACGAATTACCCCGGGCTTGGGGTTATTCGAAATATTTGGCACTGGTCGACATTTTTATATATAATTCAAAGCAAGTACATTTCCGTGTTTTATCTATAACGNTAACGGCATTGTGAAGAGGAAGGTTCAACCTTTCAAACTGTTCAACTTTTTTTTTTAAACGAATACAGTACTCAGGAGACGCAAAAGAAAAAAAAACGTAACGAATTGCCCCGGTCTCCTCTATATAAAAATTTCACTGAAATTTAAGATTATCAAATTCTCTAAAGAAAATTTTGTATTTTTGCTTATATGAAACCATAATTGTTTATTTTATACAAATTTTTTTCTGTGTATGTCCTCTTATATTAAATCGAATTGAGAATTGAATATTTGCCTCGCAAATTATTATATAGATTCACTTGTTTCAGCATAAAGATTTGGGATACGCGAGCAAGCCCACAGAATGCGTGCATGTTGACAGCGTCTGATGCTCACACGACCGACGTTAACGTTATCTCGTGGAATCCGAAGGAGAGTCAGTTTATGGTATCGGGTGGAGATGATGGACTGCTCCACGTGTGGGATCTGCGGCAGTTCGGATCTAGCAGCTCAAGTCCAGTCGCTACTTTTAAGCAACACACTGCGCCAGCCACCACCGTGGAGTGGCATCCCACAGAAGCCACGGTATTCGCTTCTGGCGGGGCTGATGATCAAATCGCTCAATGGGATCTGTCGGTGGAAGCAGACCATACGGAAGAACCTCAGGGCGTGTTAGCCAAGTTACCGCCACAGCTATTGTTCATACATCAGGGTCAGTCGGACATCAAAGAATTGCACTGGCACCCGCAATGCCCGGGAACCATGATCTCGACTGCGCATTCGGGATTCAATATATTTCGTACGATTAGTGTGTAATAAAATTTCACACTCTCTAGGATAATATAAAAGAATATATTTTAAGAGACTGTGAAATACAATATATTATGTAAACTATATCTACAAAATCTTTGTTTCTTAAATCAATTTTATTTTTATTTATATAACTTTTTAATTTTGATAATTTGTTAATTAAAAGATGGACTTGTGGCTAAAGAATTATTTGCTTGTATTTAAACACAAATGTCTTCATAAAATACTTTTGTGAAAACATCACAGATCATTTGTTTACTAATAATAAGGATAACAAATGCCTTATGGTGGGTCTTCCATGTGGACAATTCCACGGATTCTGCATTTGTGTCATTTGCGTTACTAGCCTCTGCATCTCGCTGGTATTTAACGCTGTGCCGATCATGACCGCGCTGCGGCACGCTCTGGACGCTAACATTTGCCTGACACGACTCGGACGATACATGTGCTTGTTTTCATTGCCTGCTTCTCTGATGAGAAATATTAATTCCTCAATGTCCTCTTGACCAAACTGCCAATTACCACTGACAGGCATTCCTATTAATTCTATTTTCTTACCAGACTCAGCTAAAAGTTGTAAAAATGTTATATAATATATAGAAAATTGCAGAAGTTTAATATTTCATTTTTATATTTTAACATTTTATTAATATTTCCATATGTTAAATAATAACAATATCATAGATATTAATAATTGTGATAAAAGTTCTAAGAATTGCATATGTATATATACCTTGCTCATTAATATTAAAGGTAAATCCATTATTTTCGAACGTTTGTAAGTGTTCTATAAGTATTGTTTCATTCAATGCAGAGAAATTCAATAACTTTGGTATAATAAGTTTCTGGGTTTTCAGTTTTGTTTCGTTACTGAGCTTCTCGAAGCGAAATTTTTCGTCGGTGGCATGTTGGTCAATGATAAATAGATCATCCTCCAAGCGAGCTATTATAAAACCAAGATTAAATTGACCTATTATCTCCATCTATAAAAGATGTCCAAATTTAATGTCTATGTTTCGATATTAATACATATGTGTATATAACAGTAAATTATATTTAATACTTGTATATAATAAATAACATATGAATAATAAAAAATGATATATACTGCAAGCCAAAAGTTTGAAAATGCTTGCGATTTTCTCAAAAGATTATTTCACAAAAGATTAAATATTTTGGTGTGAAAAAATTGTAGAAAAGTTTCCAAAAATACATTTTAAAGAGCAAATACAGAGCTTTATATCTGTATATCTAAATTAATTTTGTCTACATTTTATTCCTAAATTACATAATATTGAAAAGTAGTATTTTTTCAATATTTTTGTTTTTTAAAGTATTGTAGAGCTTGATGAAACAAAATTTAACATAAATAATAAGAAATGATTTTCTAAGCTTTAAAAGACTTTTTTAAAAAGAAATTGGTATAATTTCCCTCATTATTAAATCTTTTGTATAAAAACTTATTTTTTAGAAAATATTTTTTTAACTTCAAAAGAGAAAAAGGTTTGTTATAATGTGTCTAATTCGCACAAATTTTCAAAAGTACTTTGTACTTTTTCATGAAATGCGAGAAAGTCGCAAGCATTTCACAACTTTTGATTTGAAATGTATATGCATAATATATTACCTTTTCAAATGAATCTTTTGTCAATTCTCTTTGCAGTTCTTTTTCAGCCTCGCTTTGATTACCTTCCATTTGTACTCTATATTTTATTCTTTTAGTTGTACTAGCAAGTGCTCTAGCAATATTTTGTTTTTCATTTAATTTTTCTTTTATTATCATTATACTTATTGCCATTTCTACATCTGCAGGCTTCTTCAATGATTTGATATTAGTCTGGATATCATTTTCTTTCACAGTATGCGATACTGAAGGGGATACTTGTAATCTTTTAGCTGGCGGATGCGCGTGATTAGGCGAGAGTGTCCTTTTCAAGCCAAAATTTAACTCCGGTAAAGTTTTGACCGTAAAATTCCCTTGTAGTTTGTCCCATTTTGTTATTAAACTGAATTTCAGTGTTGCTAATATGAGGCGTTCTTGCGTAACAAATATCGTCCTTTTATCCGGAGTAACATTAACATCGGCGCATTGCCGATCTAATTTGATATTGAAAAAGACAAATGGATACTGTTTAATGTTGTACCTGTGGTACACGCTGTTGACCAGTTTGCTGATCTTCGTGAGATCACACGGCCGACTGTTTACATAAAAAAACTGTCGATCGGGCGAAGAACGTCCGATCGCGTGGTCGCAGGTGCTCACGTAACACTCCCAATCGAAATCTACAGTAGCATCACTAGGCAAATTGTATTCTTGCAATACTGTCTCATCCGGAGATTGTAATTCGAGTTTAACAATTCCGTCCAGGGACTTCTTGCCGAACACGGAACTGACGTTGCTCAGTACATCGTCAGTGTTCCTCGTAGCCACAACAAGATTAGGCGATTTTCCTGCCATCAAATTGGAACATGTAATCTTAATGTTGGTGGAGACCAGGCAGTAACTATACAAGACTTGAATAGCGCGCGCGAATTCTTTCTTTAGATTCTTCTGAAACTCCTTTGCTCTCACAGGCAGATTTTTGAATATGTTTCTCACATGTACTGTGGTACCCTTCTCTCTGGCATATGGTTCCTTCCTCATGAGGATACCATTCCGGTCAAATTCCAATTTGAAACCGTGCTCGCTTGTGGCTTGCCTGGTGATGATACTCAATTCGGACAAGGCGCACAATGAGCTCAACGCTTCGCCACGGAAGCCAAATGTGTTCACTTCAGTTAAGTCTGTGAATTCCCGAAGTTTCGAAGTGTGATGTTTCAAACCTGATTAAAAGAGAAAATGTTGCATTAAAGATAACTTTTACAATCCCTTTTTAAATCTGAAATGTTACTTATATTTTTTTATTATAAGTTAATTATATTTTCTTGCATTAACACTACTATGGGTAAAAATTCATCCATATAATTAAGAATTCTTTTACATTTTTTTATATCTAATGCCTTGCAACTTTATAAGTTGTTAAAATAACTGGACTAACATTATTTTAATGTAAAAGCTCTTATTATTTTAAATTAATTTCAAAATTTTAATAATAAAACTGTACTAAACTTAAATTAACACTTGAGTGATTCATTAATACAATTGGGAATTTTTTACACTATTTTTATGTTTAACATCTTGCTTCATAGGTTGTTAAAATAATTAAAAACTAGCATTATTTTAATGTAAAAAATCTTATTAAATTTTATTTAAAGCTATCAAAATTTTAATAACAAAAACTGTACTAGACTAAATTAGCACCTGGGTAAACATTTCATTGAGACTAAGAACTTTTTACATTTTTTTATCAATGTCTAACACATTGCAAATATATAAATTGTTACAATAACTAATATTATTTTAATATAAAAATTTCATTAAATATTATTTTAAAATATCAAAATTTTAATAACAGAGAAACTGTACTAAACATGAATTAGTACTCAGGTAAAAATTCACTTACAACATAACATTCCAGAGTTAATAGAAGACTGATTCTAAATGAAATATAATTTCTGTTCTTTGTAGCAGTAAATAATAAACACTAAAATTAAAAGCCTGGTTAAAAAATTTTATTTTTTAAACAGGTTTTAATTATTGTTAGTTATCTTGATAAACCTACCTAAGCCTTCAAAATTCTGTTCCGAAACACCACTACCATTGTCACTGACGCTAATGCACGTTTTACCGTAATCAGTAAGTTTGACATCGACTACCGTGGCACCGCTGTCCAAACTGTTCTCCACTAATTCTTTAACTGCAATCGCAAGATCGAGCACCACCTAATGAAATATATTTTATAAAATTTCAATTCTTTTCCTAGAAAAGACATTGCTTCGCAACAAATTTACGCGCTTTTTATTAATTACACACTTAACCTTACCTGGCCGGAGCAGATGTGATGAATCGTTTCTTTGTTTATAGCTTCTATTTTTTTCGATTTTTCAGTCGTTGCAACAGGTTCATCCATCGTTCGATTCGTCCGTACATATGCTCCACGTCACAAATATCTTAACACGATAAAATTACACTAATTATTTAATTCGCTCGAAGCGTGTGCATCCCAATCGCACCTTCATGTTGTGTTGACAGACTAATCACGGTATCACGCCTATCACGGTTTGCTCGTTGTAACGAAAAGGAATTTATAAAAAATTTTTGTAATTGCACACACAAAATATAAATAAAATTCAAGAATATAATGTATGATATATTCAATTTAATAAATTTAATAAATATAATGGTCTTTTTGATATAACAATTTTGATAAATATTCTTAATAACACACACTAATTAATGTATCTAATAACATTAAATATTTTATAACATTAAATATTTTATATTACGAAATTCTTTAAGCTCACAATAACTAAAATAGAAATTTATAAATAGATGTTTTTTCTTTAACAGCTAATTTATAACTTGTAATTGTTTAATTTAAAGCTCTATTTTTTAATAGCTAGTTAATCAAGAGAAAAATAATGTATGTAATAAATGTATATAAATAAATAATGTATATTTTAAATTCGGAAATATCTTAAATGTATAAAATTATTTTATTACTACAGATGTGCCAATAGTTTAAATTTGAATCAAATGGAATTACAATTAATTAGATTTAAATTCATTTTCGAATCTAATAGGTTTGAATTATTAAAATAATTTGATAATCTCTAATCGCGACGACTTGACTTCGAGTCGGTCATTTACCTATTCATCAGCTTAAAATCTACATACTCCTCGTCTGATGTTTATTTTAAATGTCTTAATACTTAACATAGCATTTTCCCTATGATTAGTAAGACATTTTCTGAAAGCTATGCAGTGATTATACTTTTCTCGTTAAATAAAATAGAGTTGCAATATCATTAAAAATACTTTATTATATTTAAATTAGCATGTAAATCTGGGAAAATTTAATTTGAATTTAATTCGCATTCGAATTGAAGAGATTCGATTTGATATAAAAATTTTAAATTTGATTTCATGCAGATTGCACGTCTTTATTTTATATACAGAACAAATGTAAAATTATTAAACGTGTATGTGCACATGATTTAAGTATGAATATGTGTCAACGAAATAATCTGCTATTTTGATATATTTTATTAATAACCTTTTTACATTTATTAATGTACACTACAGACCTATTAAAAACATATATTTTATAAATCCGACCTAACTCCAAATCCGGGACCTGGAGGCGGAGTCGTTAATGACGTAAGTCCACCAGCGGGATCGGCCGCGAATCTCGGAGCTTTCTGTGGTCCTGGCGGTGGTCTCTCGCCCTTCTTGAAAGCATTTATTATAGCCGTTGTAGTCTCCGGGGTCAAATCCTCCTGCAAAAGAGAAAGGAGCGATATATATAGTACAATGTCGCGTTTTCATTTAAAGCTGACATTATTCCCAAAAAGATAAATATACGTACGTAATAATCGTCGTTCACTTGGAACATCGGGGCGTTGGCACAAGCGCCCAAACATTCCACTTCGGAGACAGTGAACATCTTATCCGCGGAAGTGCCGCCGAGCTCGCAGTTCGTAGCCTTCGTCACGGCGTTGACTATAGAGTCGGAGTCTCTCAGCCAGCACGGTGTGCAGGTACAGATCTGTATATGATACTTGCCCATGGGTTTACGGTTGAACATCGTGTAGAACGTGGCTACCTCGTACACTCTCATACGCGGTACGTCCAGTATCTCGGCAACTTTATGCATGGCGGAGATGGGCAACCAGCCATGCTGCCGTTGCGCCAGGTCCAACAGAGGTATCATCGCACCGCGCTTGTGACCCTCGGGATAAATCGCGAGAAGCGCCTCGATTCGCTTCTTATTCGCTTCGTTGAATTCGAATGGTATATTGGGATTGTCATGCTCACTGTCTCTGTGCTAAAATTTAAATACTATGTAATATTCTGATTGAACAAAAATTGTAAAGTGGTTTATATTAAAATTAAAAATAAATAAGAATAAACATCAATGATACAAATAATAATGAAATGTCAAATATTATTATAATGGTATATAGTTAATATGCAATGATAAAGAGAGATATTTGATTACCACTCTATAATGAAAAAACAGAGAACTCTATTTGACTTTGTTTCATCATTACAGAGTAATGTATTAATTATTAAAATTATTTTTTAATACATTAATGGCAAGAGCAGATTCAGTTTAGTCTCATTTGTACACTACATACAGGGGATGGACAAAATAATATAAACTAGAAAATACTTTTTTTATTAATAAGGACAAAATATTAGTTTATCATTTATCTTTAATACAAATTCTATTCTTGGAATAAAGTCATATAATAAACAGTTAAAAAAAAATTATAAATGTATGTAAAATCACAAAGAATACTATTTCAGTACCAGAATCCTGCTATGACCTGCTATATATAGGCCTATTTCATTTTTAATTGTATTAGAAAATCATACAATGCTTGAATGGTCACGAATGTTGTACTATTCTTTTAGTAAAACATTTTCAATTGATAAAGTGATATTGGAGGAAGAAATTTGCTCATCTCACACTATTTTCCAAAATCATCTTCTGTTCTTAAAAACTTCAACATTTTTTTCATTGTACTTGATGTAACTACCCGACTTAAATATCGAGTCATTATGAGCAATTTTGAAAAGCAGCCTATGTCTTGTTAGTTTTTCTAACATTTCTTAAGCATCCTCAAATATCTCTTAAAAGAAGTTCTGCTAGAAAAATGGTGTAACGTTGCATTGCTAACTATTTAAGTATGTATAACCTTATTCCAAACAAAAAAGTATTAAAAAGATAAATAATGATCCAACTGCTTATTAATAAAATAAGTAGTGTATTTTTAAAGTGTTTATAATTTTATTTCATAATATTTCACATCTCATTATTACTTGTACTATTACCCTTATTTATTTTGATTTACTATTATTACTATTTACTACTATTATTGCTATTATTAATACATACAACAAATAGTTGATCCGATGCTCGATTTGCTGTTGTTTGCACTCCTCTAATGTTTCTTGGAGCCTATTGAGGACAGAATTCATCAGAAATGTGAGTCAAGTGATAGATCAAATGGTGGGTCAAGTGACAGATGTCAAATCTTTACAAAGTGAAGAAATCTTTTATTTTAACTCTCATAAATTTATATAAAAGTAATAGAAACAAAAAAATAAAAAATAAATATAAAATAATAAAATACTCTTTCTAAACAAGGTGTGCATTTTATGACAAATAAAATATAGTTATCTCGTAAAAATGTCGAGATTTTTACATCAAATAAGTGGCGATTCTCTCATAAAAACTTCAAGTAATTGATTTATACATTCGCGAACAAAGTGTTTTACAAAAGTCAATCGGTATAATTAAAAATTGAAGATTATGTAAGATATTTGAGGTTATGGTGGAGAAGAGAAGAACTGCAGTGATGGTAAATTTCAGCAAATGATTACTCACGAAGAGCCCGCAAGCTCGACGTAGAGACGTCAGCATGTCGACACGACTAAACAACAGACGTGACTACAAAATTCCTCGAGATTCTGCTCGTTGCACCTTATCAAACAGACGTGAACAAACATCGATTATTCGCTCTCCGCCACACCGACTGACGGGAAATCGTGGCAAATGGCAACCGCGCAGCGCAGCCGTCATTGCAGTCAATTGCAGTCAACAAGCGCTAGATTGTGTTTCAGGTTTAGGCAGTTTCAGGATTCAGTAGAAAATTATGTCAAATAAACATTTGTTTCTGAAATCAGGATTCCCGCGGGCACCTTTTGGTCTCGGGATCGGACGTTACGTCTGTCAGCTGCAGAGAGTAACTTTGAAGTTTTGTAAAAGCAACGGTACAAGCAGAGGCATAAGGTGTGATTCGTCTAACCTATACTCACGTGGATTCTCTGTCTCTTTTATTTCCTTTTTTCTTAAATAAATATTTAATTTTTTTTATAGAGGCTTTATAGAGCATGATCTAGTTAATTACGCGAAGGAAAATCCAGGCGTGGTAGTATATGTCAAACCAAGAAGACATAGGTATCCGGTTATAGTCGCAGAATATCGTACGTATGCAGCCTTCTAAGAAATAACGTATCGCAATTATTTGAAATCTTATTTGCATGATGCTAATATGGTATATTGTATTAGTGAATGGCGATAGACAATGGATGGAAGTTGCTAATTATAATCGAGAGGACATTATAAAATGGATGGAATTGTTACGGACGCAGTTTCAGAATGGTCCTTCATTGAGATTGCGTAAACTGTGGCATACAGAATTCCCATCGATCCAAGGACCGTGGACACCATTTACGTTTAGAAATCCCACGTTAAACTTGGCACAGTTTCCTAATGTAATTATGTTTCATTTGGGATAAGATTTTATTTTATTTTTCAAAGAAATTAACATTATACATAGAGAGAATGTCTCGATAAAAAATACAATATTTTATTTTTATTCACAGAAGGAACTTGGTGCAGCTATTAAACTTGGTTCTACAGCAACAGAACAGCTTATTGAATTATTCAAAGCTCAACAATTGGCTAGTAAAACAGCTGATGATTCCACAAAGGACCACCAAGATGCTGAACAAACTTCGAAACATATTGAAAGAGCATAATTCTTTATGCAATTTTTAGTACAGCAATATTATTTTTTAATTTATAATGTATATAAATATATGTGTAGTATTAAAAAATAACTTTGGGTTTTTCATAAATGCAATCAATATAGAGTACTTTTAATACTTTTATTCAAGAATGTATAGTATACATCACAAAACTCTGTTGCTATATTATAAGTTATAAAAATCTCATTACAAACTTATTCCAATCTTAAATCAGTAAATTGAAGACTAAACTAATTTATAAATAAAAAATTTTACTGTTGATTGTAATTTTGCAATAAAGTTTATATAATAAAGAATTTAGAGTAATACACAATCATCTTTAGTTGCTATGTTCTTTTGAATATTTCCATTTTTATATAATATATCCCTATTTTGTAAATTTCCATCTGACTTAACTGCATACTGCGCATTTGAATGATTGTACTCTGTAATAAACAAACGTCTTATTTTATTATTTATTATTCGTGCTATTCATTAATCACTTACTGATCAAGTTATTTTTTTTTATATTTTTGTCATGCAATTTGTTGTAAAATACACACGTGTACTCTTAGGTAAATTTGCTGAGCGATTCGTGATATTATCGTTCATTAATTTTGAACTTGGATTATGTGCATCGTTTGGCTTGACTAGAGGCCTCCTGGGATAGGCCCCTTTCCAATCTTCTGTAATAAATAATTAGTACTCATCATTTATCGCTATTTTTACGCTAATAAAAGTTACTTTTTTATACTTTTGATATGAATATAGATAGGCGAGACCGGGGCTATTCGTTGCAATTTTTTTTCTTTTGCGTATCCTGAGTCCTGTATTCATTTA
>QKQZ01026154.1:0-15074 GCA_003595255.1 Solenopsis fugax
ACCCATACAAAGATATTTCCATTTTTACCCCACCTAACGAATAGCCCTGGTCTCCCCTATATACCTTTTTATATCATCATAATTTTATTCTATTTTGTACATAACTCTCCTCGCAGGAATTGTATTGGACGAATAAAAGTGTTGCAACTTTACAAGCATCCCAATCGCATTCTCCCTTTACATGCTTTGATTACAATCTGACACGACGTTCACTTCCCGAGTTTCAAGTTTAATGGCTGGCGTAATTAGCGGGGAACGGAGCAACAGCTTTGAACACCGGGCATGTCTTCCGCGAAAGTGCAACGAGTGCATTTCGCGATTGCGTGAGCGCATCGTGGCCCGCCGTCGCACCTGTCGGTAGTGCACGGCGCATGCATGCTGCCACGCGGTGGGACGTGGACGGCAGTTATTTCGGGAGATCGCAGAAGCCCGCGCATCGCAGGCAGCGGCAACGGCAGCAGCGTCACCCTGTCTGTGAGGCACACGTGCCACGGCGCTAATGGCTCATTCAGGACGCGGACGAGCGAATTGAAATCAAAGAGACCCGACGGACGAGGAGGAGAGGAGAGGAGAGGAGCGGATGAGCCCAGACTAATTCGACGACCGTCGCGGAATCCGCGCGATTTTCCGCCGACGGCGACGCGGCGCGCAAAGTTACGCGTCGCGCGTCTCTCGCGCTGCTTTAGGACGCTGTTACGCGGTCGATGCCTGCACTCTCGCAGCTTTCGTACGCAAGCCTCGAAGATTATCGGCATGCGCGGTTATTCTTAGGAATGCATGGATCTCGTAAAAAGTGAATCTCGTCTCCACTTGCCCCTGATTTTTCATCTTCTTTTTTAGACACGTTACACTTGACATTCTCTAATATTAAATGGCGTTCCGATATCACAGAAAAAGCCGGGAAAGATTAAGATAAACTTCTTGGAAAATATGATACTCTCAGCATAACAATGTCGCGTAATGGAGATAAAGCGAAATATAAATTGGAAGTTAAATTGGATATTGATTTCGGATTAGCTTATCGGATTTCGGTAAGTTTCTTAAGAAATAAAATCACGATACGAGTATCCCGGTTAATAAGAATAAGAAATCTTGATGCAAGGTACATCGCATCTCATTAAAAATTAATCAGAGTTTATAAATGTTCACTC
The DNA here is from genome assembly GCA_003595255.1 of Solenopsis fugax. Lineage (NCBI taxonomy): Eukaryota > Metazoa > Arthropoda > Insecta > Hymenoptera > Formicidae > Solenopsis > Solenopsis fugax. Next base: position 1,152 of record QKQZ01026154.1, read on the forward strand.
TTCGTCGAAGAACAGCCACATCGGCGGCGAAGTTTTGTGAAGAGAGTGACTTCCATCCAAATCGAGAGGAAACCGTTTCACCCCCGATAGGGTTCTCGCCCCCGCGGAATGGAGCGGTCCATCCAGAAGACACGCGATGCATCTATCCTAGCGCGGGATCTACAAGGAACGTGACGTGACACCGGATCCGCCTCCGGTTGCTTGCTCGGTCCGAGGCAATTCAGCCTCGGCATCGCTCGGTTATTACCCCCGAGTAACTTCTCTCGGGTGTTCCTCCCTTTCCAAGCCGCGGCGTCGGCAACGGCGTTTCCTCGCCCGTCCGGACAGGCGGACAAATCGTCTCTCGCCGCCCGGAAATTCTCCCACGATTGCACTCGGGAATAATGCGGCGAGAGCCGAGCGGGCGCGCACGAGAGACGAGTCCTCCGTTCGCGATCCTCGACCACGTCGATGATTGCTGGTCCGAAGGGATCGAAGTGCAACTATCGAGAACCGAGAACGTATCCTGTTTGTCAAGTAACTACGTCGTAGCGAAGGACGAAACGTACATAACGCGGAAGATATAGCAACTCGCAGTCGAGTTGCAGTCGACTGAAAAATAGCCGGGGATATACTGTAATTTTAAATCGAATTTCCTAGCGATCTGTCCTAAGGGGGATTTCAAGCTGAAAAAGAACACGGGAAAAAAATTTTCCCCTTTGACTTTATCTTCTCAAAATCGTGGGAGATGGCCTTCGAAGAATTTTACGATAGTTTTAGTAAAATTTAACCTTTTATTAAAATTATAGTATAATTCTTCGAAGACCTATGTTGTCCCACGACCACGATTTCGAGGGTAAAAATTCTAATTCTCCATAAGTGAATCGTTAAACAAACAATCTGAATACGACTCTTGAAATTTTCAAAATAAACAATTATTATGGCTATTAAGAGTCTTTATTAATAATCTTACGATTCATTACGATTGTTAAGATTTAAATAAATTAATATAATTTGCACAATTAAGACAGCTCGTTAATTATCAGGTCCTTAATTATCCACTATTTTGTTAATACGAACGTGAAACTATTATTGTTAATAATCTTAGTCCAAAAGACGCACGTCAATTTTGCTTTTATAATCATTCAATCAAAATCAATGATTATATTACGGCGTACGTTTCGATATTGATTCTAAATCGATAATTTGAAATACAGCAAACGTTACAATATACGACAGTATTCGTCGATTGTCAAAAGTGAAATACGGATCATGGAATGAGTCACAAGCGGTAGAAGAGTTATCGATGCTGTATGTATTTCTATTTTATTGCACTAAAGAGAACCTGAAGGTGGTGGAAATGTACATGATATAATCGTTGATTTTGATTGAATAAGATGATATTGATCTGCATTCTTTGGACTCTTAATACCCATATTTATTATTTTTTATTTTGAGTCGTTAAAGTTGAAATCACACAGAAAAAAAATGACTATCAAATCAACAATTCATTGTTTCATATATAAGCAAGAATATAAAATCTTGGAAGAATTTGATAATCTTGATCAGACATAATTTGCTTACATGAAGAAACAAAATTTCTTTATGTCTCTTTGAGATTATAAATACTTCCAAGGAGATTTTATATTCTTGCTTGTATATGAAACAATGAATTATTGATTTGATACTAATTTTTTTTCTGTGCGGTGATTCTAAAATACCTCGTATCTATTTTGCATCATAAAAATACCGTCTTGATAATACTTAAAATAATCATTTGAAAATATTGTATAAATATTTGAAAAATTATTGTTGCATTAAATTTTTTATTTAAAAAAGTATCTGAAATAAACGTATATTTAACTATTGTTCTTTCCTTTCTACGCTCAATAATCTTGTGATTTGTGACTACGGAAGCATCGGCGCGACAACGAGCTATTCGCGCGAGTTCTCTCGTCCGAATATTGCCATCGTAATTCTAGCAAATCGCGCCCGATTTCCTAAATCACGCGATTTTCATGGGCAAGCCGATCTCTCACGATCTCCAGATTCTCGGATGGGCGATATTAATCTGACGATTTATAGAGGACGACAGCACCGAAAGGGACAAAATTCATGATCTCTTCTCCTTCCTCCCTCACCCCGCCTTCTTTTGCCGCGCCATACGTCTCCTAATAAAGTTTCGTCCCACTTTATTGCGAGGTTATTGAATATGTCGTCCATTCCTCATCGTGATTTATACTTCCTGCCTCTACCTGACGCCGCTCACCGCGGCTAAAGATCCTCTCCAACGACTGTCGTGTAAATAATTATGACGGTATAAAAGTTTCCGAGCGATCGTCAACGTCCCGCTAAGTCGCGTATTCTACAGTCGAAAAAACGATGACGAAACTCGACTTTCTTTTTTAAGGGGACATAAATAAAAAAATAAGCCTCAGCTTTTGTTACTTCGCTACATCTATGTAAAAGGCAATAAGAGTCGTGTTCTCATTCTTACATCCTACTTAGGTTAGGTTGTATCTCGCTTCCACTTTTCCTCTACGGAACAAATCTCTTAAAAAAAAAAACGTGTGTCTGTAGGTGTGTACGATGTGAAAACGTATGTAAATGTCCGCAGTGTATCGAGCTCAGGTCCGTGGGTTTGCTAAGCCGAAATGGGGATCAGTCATCCCCGCGGTAACTCAAACGGTAGCTTAATGCCAGGTACATCTCTTAGAAGACGAAACCGATAGTTGAAAGTGAATTATGAGAAAGCCATAACCCTGTCGGTATCGCGACATGATTTATCGAGAAGAGATTTAAATTTCCTGTGAGTTCTATCCAACTATGCGAACACTTGGTCCATGAGTTACCCAAGAGTTTCTGAATAAATTTTGACAAGATAATCGGCAGAAAATCAATATTTATCTAAATTTATACTTGTCTTCTACGTGGAAAGAACAATTTTGCTGATATATAGATCTGAAAATAATTATGTTGAACTATTTAAAAAATTGTATAAATGTCAAAACTGTTTGCAGGAACGTTATCATGCTTGGCCGTTCTACATAATTATTATATTTTGATGATCGTACATAAAATTGTTTCTGATCTGTATCTAGCTAAATTTTTAGACGCTGCAGTAAAATAGTATATTTTTTTACACACAGGAAAAAAATTAATATCAAATCTACAATTCATTGTTTCATATATAAGCAAGAATATAAAATCTTCATGGAAGAATTTGATAATCTTGATCAGACATAATTTGCTTACATGAAGAAACAAAATTTCTTTATGTTAGCAAATTATTTAATTATAATAATGGTCTCTTTGAGATTATAATACTTCCAAAGAGATTTTATATTCTTACTTACATGTGAAACACCAATAAATTGTTGATTTGATATATTAATTTTTTTTCTGTGCAGAGATTAAAGATTCTTTTTTGCGATATTTCTACTTTCGAAATTAATTTTCGAAACTCATAAAAAGTCTATTTGTATAAAAGAATTAATCGCACTACAGCAGAATTATTCATATTTTTCGCGCGCGCATTAAATAAGATTTCGAAACAAACTTTTCTCGAAGCAGCGCGGCGCTCGCGAACTTCACTTTTTCTTTGTTAGATATGCTCCTTATTTGAAGGAATCATGATATAGTGTGCAATTTTTTTTATATTCTCGATATAAAAACAAACGCGATCGCGGGACCAATTTATACTTGATAGTCGACGACGCATGGCTAAATTGGCTTTCTAATGCCGGAGGCTTAGAAAAATAGACAACGAATAAACGAAATTGTTCGTGACGAGCCTTATTGCGAGTCGTAGTAATTAAGCGAACCGCCATTCGGGATACTTTTATATCGAGAAAAGAGAGAGCCGATTATTCACGAGGCGACGACATGAATATGTACCACGTTTCTTAACACATCTCGCGTGCTTAATAACCTTGAATTTTTAAATACGGAGGAAAGTACATGCATTATGCATTTTTTAGCGTATAGAAGACATTAAATTCATAGCTTGAATATTCTTTTCACGCTGATTCTCGCGGTGGCGCTTGCTGCGCGTAAAAACTAGACTGCCGCGTGCATAATGTATAACTGATTCTTTTTTTATTGCAACATGTCGAACGTCTTTGTATAAATTTACAAATATACAATTTTTTGAACGTAACTACTGAGAGAAATCGTTTGGTAGAATAGTGATCGAATGAATTTTATAATTATTGGTACTAAAAACTTAATTACATTTAACAAAACTTTTTGTAATTTGTTGTATGAAAATAATTATTTGGTTAAGACTACAAATTGTTTGGTTGTAATCAAAACAACTATATATTAAGTAACTATCACTATAAAATTCATTTGATCACTATTCAACCAAACTTTGGTTGATATTACCAAACATTTCTCTCAGTGTAGAACATAACAGCGATTCTTTTACAAATTTAATAATTATGAAAAATATAATTTTACAGGGCTGATGAGAGTAAACGCGCGGTAATTGATGCGCAATAAATTTCTTTTATTCAAAAATTATTTTCATATGAACCTTTTTATCCTATTGGTTGTCACTGGTCTATTCAACCATGTGCCAACGCAACATCTTGGAATTATTGAGATACTCCTCGATCATGTTAAGGACAATATTATCTGGAGAATAATTGTTATGCTAAGGATGGTCCGAAGTGGGACGTTCGTATGAAAATAATTTTTGAATAAAAGGAATTTATTGCGCATCAATTACCGCGCGTTTACTCTCATTAGCCCTGTAAAATTCTATTTTTGACAATTTCGAGAGTCTAACATTTTTATTAATAATTATGCAATTTATTTTATTTATATTAATTAAACGATTAAAAATTATTAAATTAACAAATTTACAGCCAATCGAAAACGCAGAAAACTGGCTTCAAATTAAATGACATGTCAATTTAAAAATGGGATTAAGGAGAAACGAAGGTTTATTAGAAATCTGTATTTCTTTTTCTACCTCATGCTGCATTCGCGAATCGCATGCATCTCTGCATTACATACGGTCTGATTAATTAGCCTGCTCGTGAACGTACGGTTTTAACGATTGCTATCGCACTTCTTTCGTTGCCATTGTTCTGTCTCGTCGGATTTAAGTCGGAACGAGAAGTCGTACTACCAGCGCGTCTAGACGATAAGGTCCGGCTGTGTGATGCCTGCTGGATACTGGAGTTACGACTACCGGTTTTCCTTTGGAAGCGCACCGAGGAGACTCGAGACTACGCTGCGGTATTTCTTCCACGAAACGTATTACGAAACATTCGCGGAAAATCTTGACCCGTTACACCGGGCGGACGTTCACCCTTCCGCTCTACAACAAGACTAGCCTGCGGATCGCGCCTGCGTATAAATAATTTATTTGTGTCGTTATTATCATACACCACAATTTACTGTACGTTATACGTACGCGATGAAAGTACAAGGCGATTCGCGTAATCGACGTTATGCGATCACACTGTGGAAAAAACCGTGCAGCTTACGCAACTTTAACCTTTTCCACGCGATACGATATTACGCGACAATTCTACGCGAAGGAATATTGTTTCAGATCTTTAAGGAGCAACCTTTTCTTGATTTGAAATATATTTAAACATAAGTGAGACAAAAGTATAAACATTGTTGCGTGAGAGATTTTATAGAAGACACGAAAGGTATGGAAGCAATCAAGCAATCATCAGAGTTTTAATGCCGTAAGATTACTTGTCAGGATGGTAAAGGTTTATGATTAATAATGATTAATCTCGATGATAATTCGTAGATTACTTCGGAACAGAGTCGTCCGTTTTATTCCCATCTAAACTTTCGCTTTCACATCGCGAAGTATCACTTGCATTATGCAAATTTTCACGGGTAAACGAACCATATCTTACATATAATTATATAAGAAACAGCAATGAATGATTAACAATAATAAAGTAAGTACTGTGAAAGCACCGTCAAAAGTTTAAATAGTTAGAAATGTATTCCTAGAAAATAAAAAATAATGTAAAAATTTGAACTCCAATTTGATCAAATAAATCATCGCTGCAATTTTAATTAACGGTTCTTGTTCTCATTAGCACATATTACACTGAGAAAAAAAAAGTTGTTAACTAGACTAAAATTTTCAACTTGATTAAATTTCTTCAACTGAAGTATTTATGTTTTAAATTAAATATATAAATGCTTAAATTAAAGTTCAAGTATTATATGTATTTGAATTAAATACATACATACTTGAACTAAAAAAAAATTAATCGTATTGAAAATTTTAGTCAAGTTAACAACTTTTTTTTTCTGAATGTAACATTAATGTTTATTTTAAGTATATTTAGTTCATTTTCATAATAATAACAGTATTGTATAATTCAACAAAACGTAAATATCTGTTATTCACATTGACAAAAATACTTTAGTAAATAATAACAGTCGAGTTGGTGAAATAACTTCAATTAAATGTTTGATTAATATAACCAAAAATTTAATAAATAATAATCAAATATAATAATAGTAACCAATCTGTTACTGAACGGTCATCAATGATCACTAAATATTTGGTTAATCGAATATTTAATTGAAACCATTTGATCAAAGCTTGACGTTTATTACCAAACTATTTTTTTCAATGTGAATCTCAGATATACGCCTTGTCACATTTTTACTGCCACTATTATTTTCCTTACGTTGTGAAAATAAACTGTATATACTTAAAATGAACATTAACGTTAGCATATTCTAATGAGAACAATAAGAACCATTAATTAAAATTGTAGTGATGATTTACATGATCAAATTAAAGTTTAAACTTTTATATTAAATTTTAGTTTGATTATTACTAGCAAACTTTTTTCAGTACAGAATTTTCCTGTTTTCAAAAATTTTTGATCGTAGCTGATGGTTTCGAAGCCCGATTTCCTATCGCGTTGCGGTCGCGTGCGATAATTGCGGCTGTCGTGATACCAGGGGCACAATTTTTACAGTATTTTATCGGTCGAGTGAATTTACGGTTCGGGACTAGCCCGGCTAGGCGTTCCCGGGAGGATACAACAGCCTTGCTATCTCAATCCCTCATCTACCGGAGAACCGAGAGCCGGGCGGGCTCGCCGAGAGATATCTCCTCCGCTGTCTACAACTTTTCGACCTGTCCCTCTTTTAGTAAACTGGTTCCGGACTTTGTTCCCTAATAGGATTAGCGGGATTAGCATCTGATCTTGCATTGCCAGCGTATACCTCTCTCGCCACAATACGCATCCGCATACGTATCGCATGCGTGTGTTTGCTCATTAATGCAATACGCGGCGGTGGCGACGGCGATGCGGTCCGCGTCCGCGCCGATTCGAACGCCGGATTAATTCGAGGAGAGCGATTTGTTCCGCACTCACGTGGACATCCCTGAATTCCCTCCCTTTCAATCCGACCCTATCGTTACGAAACGCAATCGTTTATCAACAAACAAACAAAAAAATCCTCGCGACTGGCCGATACGCGTGTTTCAGGGATATTTGTTACCCGGGAACTTTTCCCGGAAGATGTTTATTACGAAAAGAGCATCTCTCGGGAGATCAAGATTCTATTTCTCTTATATCTTTCCCTACGAAATTAATTTGAGTCTTTTTCTCTGTGCCATAATATTTCATATCTTGATTAAATTCCAGGAATGAAATTTTTTTGGAATGAAACTTCCTTCAAATTCCTTAAAATAATCTTTCCTCGCGCTCTCCTATTTTCTTTCCCCCTAAGTACACATACACCTCTTAATTCTTTTCCTTTGTTTATCTTCATACATTTAACGTTTAATTTCCAATAAACTCTAATCCGTCTTTCTCTCTCTCTCTCTCTCTCTCATTCCAGAATTTCTTTCATCCGTAAAAATGCCTACTCTTTCTTCGCGTTGTAAACATTTATGGCGCGATACGTTTATCACGCGATCAAAGGCGAGCAAGTAGAATACGATGCGGAATACGACGCGATTATCGTCCCTCTTTTCTGTAAGCAGATGAAACGGGAGACGCGACGAGAGTAGCTGACATGGGAACCACGGTCGTTTTCGACGAGGCGTAAAGAAATTCGAATAAATTCGTCCGATACAATCGCATCTTCTTGCCCGACTTCTGACGGCTTTGTATAGGCGACCGCGGCGACTTTATCGTATTTTTTCCGCTCGAGGAAAGAACGAGGTGGAATTTACCCTTTGTGACGAAGCGCGGGCTAAAGATCGCTGGGATCTAATATACTCTAGATCGCGTCGCCTTCGTAAATCTCTTGATTATGCAAGTCTGAGACCTTTCTCGGGAAAAATCTCAACTCTCAAAATAGTAAAATAGATACTTCGTTAGATGAATCATTACACTCGGAAAAAATTTGTTGAAAGACTAAAATATTTAGCTCGATATTTTTTTTTTAAATTAAATATTGGATTGATTTAACAATCATTAAAATTTTTTAATCAAGAATTAATTAAACCAATTCAATATTCAGTTGAACGTATCGAACTAAATATTTTTATTTTTCGACAAACTTTTTTTTCAATGTATAAATCTGTTTTTATTTTATATGAAAGATTAATATTATTATGTATTATCCCAAAACAATAACTATTATGACAATCACACACACATCATCATAAAATTATTTTAATAGTGACAACAAAACTTTTGTAGTTTTTAATCATTACATAAGTATAATTTAAGATGATTACTTTTGTTGGATTAGTGCCCAGAGAGCTTTATTGTCCCAGATTTTTCGATAATAAAATTCTCAAGTATACACCTAATCCTCGGAGGTAGTAGAAGGTAGAGAGAGATCTCAAGCCATCAGCGATGATGGCTGAGATAAAATCCTCAAGCCATTTCGTCAGATCTGGTTTCGTGACTCGTTTTGTAAAGAAATTTCCGTCTTTGTATTATAACGCAAGTGTCCACCGCTTCTCGGATTTCAGAAATATTTCTGTTCCGTCGATAAATTACGTTCGCTCCTCTTACGTTGTCCCATAATTATGCGCATAAATTGAGAGATAAATGCATGACGGATCACTTGTATGACGCAAGGCAAATTAAGGACACCATTTTTCCGCACATTAGTCGTTTCCGTCGATGAAAGTAGCGTAGCGAGCAACGACATAGGGGACACGCCTATTTCTTCCACCCTTGACTGCCGCCTATTATTAAGATGTAAAACTTGAGAAACTTTCTTTTTCCAAGATACCATCACCGAAAAAGCTGAGTTGCATGATTACATTAATCATTTATTTGAGTATCACCGACTATGCATCGCAAGGCGCAAGTATAACTTAGTTTTATTAACCTGAATTGACACAATTTATTAAAAATTTATTTAAAGATATAATTTTATTATCCATTTCGAAAAGAGAAGTTCAATTCACTGAAATCTTTTAGTCTTTCAGTTTCAAATAATACTATAATTATATCTCACTGTAATTATGTATAATTGTATGTCTACACTGAGAGAAAAAATTGTAGTGGTGACAACTATAAGGGGACAACCATACAAATTTTGTTAATATAATTATAATATATAATTAAGTGAACTATATTATAGTTATTGCAATTAAGTTTATCGTTAAGAAAACTAATAAAAAAATAGTTGTAATTACTTTATTATATAATATAATACAACTATTCTCTATTAGTTCTCATAACCATTAATTTAGTTGCAATAACTATAATATAGTCCACTTAACTGTACATTATAATTATATTAAAAAAATTTGTATGGTTGTCCCCTTATAGTTGCCACCACTACAATTTTTTCTCTGTGTGCATATCAATGTCTACACTGAGAGAAATCGTTTGGTAGAATAGTGATTAAATGAATTTTATAGTTACTGGTACCGAAAACTTAGCTACATTTAACAAAACTTTTTGTAATTTGTTGTTTGAAAATAATTATTTGGTTTTAAGGCTACCAATGGTTTGGTCAAAACAACTATATATTTAGTAATTATAACTATAAAATTCATTTGATCACTATTCAATCAAATTTGGTTGATTGAAACCAAACCAACTTTGGTTGATTTTACCAAATATTTCTCTCAGTGTGTGTATTAAAATCAATTTCTCTAAAAACGATACTAAATTAGCTAAGAAGCATCCCCTGACTCTTTTAAACACCAAATCTACGAGACATCGTGCATGTCAGGTGATGCATCGGGTATTATGCGATTACATGCGCAGCAATGCAAGCAATCTTGCTCGACGATCGGCCATAAATGATATCTGCATCAACGGCGAGCGTTGCATCTAAGGAGCGAAGGTCTAGCTGACACTTGGTTAAATCTTCGCGAGGACACTGCAAATCCTCTCTCATCGTTTTCCTCTTAGAACGAACGTACTCTCGGTACCCGATTTATCAAACGCCATTCAAACGACGCGTTGCGTATTCTCTATCCGAGCGCATCTCGCGATATGCGCGGGGTGTTCCGCTAGACATTCGCAACGGAAATCGATTCGTCATTGACTTACTGCAATGTGAAAATATGCAAATGTCAGAATTACGACGCGAATGTTTTACAAGTCTCACATGCAGAAATAAATAGCATCGCTTGCAGCTGAATTGATTGGAAAATACCTTCGCAATAAGTTAGACATGAATAGGACGAAGATAAACATTCGCGGAATAAAAATTTAATCGAACGCTACGATATCGACAGTATCGCATAACCGTCATATAGGAATCTTTCTTCGGGCGATAAAACGAAAGCGGACGATCCCTGACGTCTCTGCATTAAAGAGGCAATAAAGGTACGAATAACGTTGCACCTACATAAAGCAACTTTCGAAATAACTGCGCGTATCTTCCTCCCGTATCTCACGGAACTTCCGAGCTGCGCGGTGCAACGTGCGCCGCTATTCATCGAGCAATAAAACGCGCTCTTGTGTTAAGCGTCTCGCCAGAGCGATGCTTTATGCCCCCGTTACGACAATGGACGATATTATCTCTCGATATCGACGGGCCGGGCCGAGCAGGGAGAAGGGAACTTGGCGCGAGAAGAGAGTCGGTGGATTTTGTAAGAGGATCCCGTGAAGTATGATCTTACGAGATTGCGAGATTCGCGGGTGAGGCATCGAGGGAATCTCCCCTCGGGTGCCACGTCAGGCACACGGCACGCGTGTGGTCCTCCAGTGCTGACCCCGGATTGAACCTCCGCGCGCCACGGAGAGCCCGGTATATAAGGATTCTGATGTACGACCGAGCGCGAGCGTTACTCCTACGGATGCATACTCCGGTTGCATCCGCGATGCACCCTTTACGCCGCTGTTCTTTACGAATGCGGCGGCGGCGCAGAGAGAGAGAGAGAGGGGCCCCGGGATCCCGAAAATATTTACGTCGGACAGGCAGCAGGCGAATGAGAAACGGCCGTCCATCGACGTCCGCGCGCGGGACACGAAAAAATTTATAAGAGTCGCTCGTAAGATTTACAAACGGGATCTCACCGGTCGTAAAATGTGATCCGGAAAAATACAGTTCGTGTAACGGAGCGGGGGAAAAGGGTGAAGGAAACGACGGAATTAAAGCGGAAGTAGTGTCGGCCCCGGAACAGTTGAGTTGGGTCGGTAAAGCTTTTTTTTTATCTTCCTTTCTGGGAAAATGTTAAACGGATGCATATTACGGCCTCTCTGATACAAAGAGAACAATGAAATAATGATCGCTTCCTGCTACCGTGCTCAATTTTAACTATAATTTTATAGAATAAAAAGTCTGCTTTTAACGGTGCACCAGTCATCTAGTCTTTCTATTGAGATATTTAATCTAAATTTAAATTTAATTCTTCAAAACAAATATCGCGCTCTTATCAAGTAAGCAAACAATGTCTATTCTAAAGGGAGAATCAATCATCTAATCTTACTATTTAAGGACGTTTTAGCTATACAATACAAGCTAAAAGTTAACAAAATTTAAAAACTAAAGGCTTCTCTAGGTTTATTCTTCTTTTTCCTACACAGAAAAAAAATTAATATCATCAATAATTCATTGTTTCATATATAAGCAAGAATATAAAATCTTGGAAGAATTTATAATCTTAAACAGACATAATTTGCTTAAATGGAGAAAATTTTTCTCTTCACGTAAGCAAATTATGTCTGATTAAGATTATCAAATTCTTCCAAGAAGATTTTATAATATTGCTCATATATGAAACAATGAATTGATATTCATTTTTTTTCTGTGTAATCAACAAAAAATTTTAGTCACGAATGCTCGAATTTTGGCTCTAAAACTAGTTGCAAAGAAGAAAACAATGAAATATTTGATTTGTAATAGTTTTTGCAGCAAAAGTTCCTATATTTTGCTGCATTTTTTAATAAATATGACTTTTAAACGAGTAAGGGCCACTTCAACCAATCTCTGATTAATCTAATCGACCGATTAATCCATTGGAATGTCTGTTATATGAAATGACAAAGGCGATTGGTTAATTCCAATGGATTAATCGGTCGATTAGATTAATCAGAGATTGATTGAAGTGGCCCTAAGTGGATCTAAATGAATTTTTCCACGAATATTTATTAGTTTTATTAGTATATGTAAAAATTTCGATTTAATTGGCAATGCTACTTCCTCATCAACTTTGCAAATAAATATTGCAAAACGCGATTTTACATAAGAATCAAGAGTAAGCAAAAAATTAAATAACTTTTAAACCAATAAATGAATTGTGCTCAAATATACAGATATTCAAACGTAATGATTTTTATATTTTTGATAATGTTTTGACATATGACCTTAACCATCCTCAATCTAAATTTTAATTTAATAACGCAAAATGGATAGCGCAGTCTTACCAAGGCACGTGTGCAACGATAGATGTACGAATCGAGCAACACGATGCTAACGGAGTTTCCGGTGCAGCTTTCGTTGCAGCGTGACCTAGCCGGCTAGCTATGCGCTCACGGTGTTTTCGCTTTCGCTCGTTCGCAATCAGTGGCTATCGCGTATCCGACGATATGACGTTCGAGAAAGCGCTTCTGAATCACGTTCACGTGGTGCAAACAATTCGAGGAAGCGCCGGCAGCACGCGCGTACCACACGGATCGTCCTATCGGCCACGGTCTCCCGGGCGAAATCAGCAGGTAGTGCACGTTGCATAGCGAAGCACATATGCATGCGAGTGTGCACCCCTTGTGTGTGTGTGTGCATACACAAGGGAGTGCACACTTGCAAACATATGTGCTTCAGTTTCCTTGACCGTGGTTCTCGGTGGCTTCGCTATACGAACGAACAGGATCGGCTCTCTCTCCCTGCAGACTCGTTTCCTGATCGTCGAGATAGTGTTACGCCATCGTAACACGGCCGGTTGATATCTGATGGCTCGTCGCAGTGCCCTGTGGCGAATTTTTATCCGACACAGCTTTCGTTGCTGCTACTACTGCCGCTATTTCTTAGACTCCGCCTGTTTCCGCTGGCGCTTCATCGCTGATGCTAATTTGACAAGCCGCCCGATTATAGAAGTAATTTATGATCCTATTCGAGTTTGATAAATGAGATCACTGATGCTGAGGATAGATGCTGTTTATATAAATACGGTGATAAAGGAGATTAGCGACGTCCGCTTGCTGATTGAACCTGATACACAGGATGCTTCCTAATCCTTGAGATAACTTTGATGTGGCTGAGGAAGTACTTTGTAGAGTTTCTTAATAGTCAGCATTAAGTTTTCGCGATTGATTCCCAATTCGTACGTTTAATAACGTTTACTTGCACAGAAAAAAATTAGGATCAAATCAACAATTTATTCAACAATATACTATATATAAGCAAGAATATAAATTCTTCTTGGGAGATTTTATAATCTTAAAGAAATTTTATTTCTTCATGTAAGCAAATTATGTCTGTTTAAATTTATCAAATTCTTCATAGAAGATTTTATACACTGACAAGTAAACCTACCCAAGTGTCACTCTTCGATTTTGATGAAACTTTGCACAC
>QKQZ01026160.1:0-15171 GCA_003595255.1 Solenopsis fugax
GGAGCCTTCGTTCGTGGACCCGCGTACGTGTGCTATAGCAGGCAAGCAGAAAGAGGATGCGGCTGTAACGGGCGTGCAGCATGTGGCACATAAGGCCAGGACCACGGATACATAATGCAAACAGTTTGGGCCAAGCCCCGGTCACAAGTTTAACTTAGTTTGCTACATAGGGTGCAGGGTAATTGCATTTACTCTGACGTCTGTAGGTTCTCGTCGCGCGCGATTCCGACCTACCTACCTACCTACCTACCTACCTATCCCCCAGTTGCGCGCCGTTCACCGCCCCTCTATCCCACCCCCATTCCTGCCTTCGGTTCGCTTACCCTCACACACAGTCGCCTCCGCGCTTTCCAGGACGCCCCGTCCTACCGCGAGATGGAGAGAACGAGAGACAGAGAGAGAGAAAGAAGAGACGAAGAGGGAGAGAAAGAGAGCTCGACTGCTGCCATGAGCCGTAAATGAAGATTCCCAAAACTGCATCTGCACCGACCCCGGGTCAGCCAACTGCCGCGGACAGTTTTGCGAGGTCGCTCGCTCGATCGCTTCGTCGGCTGCATCGCAGTTTCCGGAGTTTGTTATTGGTTCTAAGACCGGCGTCGAAGCCACACTCTACCTAAGTGCGATGAGTTACTACTGGCACTGCAGCCACCAGTGTAGAGACGGTCGCAAAGCGCGATCATCAGATTCAATTTCGATCAAGTTGAATGCTACAATTAAACGCGGAAACGGATATCTCACAATTTTCATTAATCGCACATGTATTTATTTACGAATTTGCCGCGTGAGTAAACGCACACTAAAGTTTTAAATGAGCACTAAGATATTTAATTATCTTCAAATTTATTATTTCCAGGTTCTTCTAGTTCATTATTTAGAGACAAGAAAATAAGAATTTATTAGACAAGGCTTTTGTAGCCTCTCAGAACATAAAATTATTAAACTTTTAAAGAAGTTTATTTTTGGCTGCTCTTAAAAAAAATCTTATAAAAACTTGATCAAAGATTGAAGAATTATAATATAAAATCGTATTTGGTATATAACAGTGCTAAAGAAAAATTATAAATAAATAATAAAACTGAAAATAAAATTAAAGGAAAGTAAGGACGATTTTCAGTAAAAGTGAAATTACGATATGTAGGGGAAAGTTGCTGAATGCGTCCGGTCTCCTAAAGCGTACTATTCGATATTTTACATTTTTACTCTTAATATAAGCAACATTTAATGACAAATATAAAAAATAAGAAATAAATAATATAAACAATAATTTAACAAGTTTTATTTTGTTTTGTGTATGCTATCAATATTTTAGAAAATCAGGTACATTTCATGTAAATCTTTCGTCAACTTGTATAACTGATAATAATATAATTATGCAATTTTATTTTGAATTGTTATGTTTTCATAAAAAAGATTTATTGTAGAATATTTTATATTCATTGTACATACAGATTTTTAATTAATATAAAATTAAATCGATATTTTTATAAACTCTATCAAGTTTCCTAATTTGTACCATTAAAAATTATACTATAATGAAATGATACTAATGTAAAATTGATAAATGATAATAGGAAAACTAATAATCGCTATGAAACAAATATGTTAATTACAAAAATTAATTTACGCCAATTTTATTTCGGTATTTTTACCTTTTCATTACTATTATTTATTAATTATTAAATATTTAATTATTTAATTTTCGATAAATCATTAATAAAATAAATATTAGTTAATTTTTCCTTATATTTTTTAACTACTTTAACTCATAAATTTGATAGTTTCAAAGACGATATGATTTAAGAAATCACAAATACGCTTTAGGCGACCGATTTCCTAAATCACACTTTTCGCAGCATGTTACAGAAAAGTTTATAACAAATTAATTTGTTATTACTAAAAGATTTAACATGTAATGATAGATGATTGAAACAATTTCGAACTTTGAATTGCATCCAAAACAGTACTAAATGCGAAATATAATAAAAAATAGTTCAAGTGGTACACAGAGAGAAAAAATTGTAGTGGTGGCAACTATAAGGGGACAACCATACAAATTTTGTTAATATAATTATAATATATAAGTTTATGGTTAAAAGAACTAATAAAAAATATAAATTGAACTGGAAAGCCTTCTACGGTCATAGCTGGATCTTATTGCTTTATATTTACTTGTGTGATTTTATATACATTTTTATAAAATCACACAAGTAAATATAAAGCAATAAGATCCAGCTATGACCGTAAAAGGCTTTTCAGTTCAATTTATATTTATACATTAACGGTCTAAACTTCTCTCTAAATCTAATAAAAAATAGTTGTAGTATACTATATAATAAAGTAATTACAACTATTTTTTATTAGTTTTCTTAACCATAAACTTAGTTGCAATAACTATAATATAGTTCACTTAATTATATATTATAATTATATTAACAAAATTTGTATGGTTGTCCCCTTATAGTTGTCACCACTACAATTTTTTCTCTCAGTGTACGCATTTTGTTCGTACGCATGGTATGCAAAAATTTTAATTTGATATCTAATCATTAAGGAAATTGAACATTATTGATACTAAATAGCTCAGAAAATGTAATGCGACTGCAGCAGCAGTGGCGATGCATCAGATATAGGTAGTCCCAAAATTCCGGACTAAACCGCCAGTGTGGTTTCGGTCGACTGTCACGGATAGTTTCACAAGACTATACTCTGTGGCAGATACATATTCTGCGGCAGCAGAAGTTGGTTATTAGTTCTAACGTTTGTATCGGGCACCATGAACGTGTATTCTTGGCCAGTATATCGATTCAGGCGCGATTAGGGCGACGTCATAAATACCCAGCGAATGTTGAAACTGCGATTTCCGGTTTCGCGCTAAACTTTTATATGACGACGATATTACCGGCGTATAAATCGGGGTGGCCTTTCGTAATATGCAAAGTTGAACTGCAGTGATTTAATAAGCAAGATTCTCCGAAGCGCGTACAACGAAGTCGGGCCGTTATTGAAACGACCGAATGTAATACCAGTGCAGTTTTGCGATATTCTACACCTGCTACTTCGTACGCGTTTCCCGAACACTCGGGAGTCTTTTAAGACTGATATCGGCTACGTATGAGCACAATGTGCGTTGAATTTGAAGCACAAACTTGGCGAGGCTCGACCGATTCTTGTTTATCTTTGTAACGCGTTAAGTAACGAAAAGAAAGCAAAGTGCGAAAACGAAATTTTAACGTAAATTTCACTTTTATATAATATTTTTATAGTATTGATTTTTTTCATTGTACAAATCAATTGTACAGTGAAAAAAAAAGTCTGGTTATAACTACCAAATGTATAGTGAAATAGTATCAATTAAATATTTTGTCAATATAACCAAAAATAATTTTATTTTACTAAATGTTTAGTAAGCATTATCAAATCTGGTATAAGTTACTAAATATTTAGAAAATTATTTTTGGTTATATTGCCCAAATATTTAATTGATACTATTTCACTATACATTTGATAGTTATAACCAGTTTTTTTTTCAGTGTAACGCGATTTTAGGATGAGAGTGATTATCGCTCGCAAACATTCCACTTATTCTAACTGCGGCATTAAGCTAACTAATCCAAATGTAAATTTAGCCCGATCGACCCTAAACCGATCTCTATGCGTGATCATCGCACAAAGCCACATCGTTCTCGCTTCAACAACGAATCCTCTACATTCTCCGCGTCTCCGCAAACCCAATGCACTGCGATCGAAATGCAGTTGCGTATCCGGTAACGAGAGATTCAAACAGAGAGATTGCGGCAACGCAGACGTAATAAAAGACGAATTTTTTTCGTCGGCTTTACTGCCAAGCTGCGGCTGTGCGGCTCATAAAATTGCGGCAGGGTATACGCGTCACGTATAAAATGCATATAAATGCCGCACGTGGCGATGTGATGTAAAGTTCGTTCTAGTGGCCGTGTAATTTCGTTCATATGGACCGGCGCGGTGCCGCCATTGGCATCGCGTACGCATCGTAATCCGTTATATTACATGGGGTATGTATGCGCGTACACGCCCGGCCGTTCGGCAGTGCCATGTAAACTGTCCCGACGATGACACACTGCCCCTGTCAAATTCAGAGATTCCGCGGACAGGAAGAGAACGAGGGAGGAAGAGAGCAAAAATAAATAAAAAAAAAGGTCGGTAGCCAGCGGCTGATCCCAGAGGCGAGCAATTAAAAACGGGGAAAGAGAGAGAGAAAGAAAAAGTAGAGAGAGAGAGAGAGAGAGAGAGATCGACGTTCGTTGTTCCGGCGCTGACGCAAGTGTGTTACTGATTTTTATTAAAAGCAACATAGCGGACGCCGCGCGCTTGTTAATCCGCAGCAAATTACCGGCGCGCCCCTTTACCTCTTTTCCTCGCTTAAATCGAGGAAGCTGGATGTTTCGCAAAGTCACCATTTCATCTCGTTTCGTACATCTCAATTTACATTAAAAAGCAGTAAAATATACAAAAATATAAATTAATACGCTCTGTTTATCTGAACAATAGAATCATAAAGAAGATAGATCAAAGACGAGCTGTTGTAAGATGAAAAGAATATATTTAAATTAGAAATACTTAAAATAATATACTGGGTGTAATTAAAATAAGGTAACAAACATAAGTTTATATGAAATTTTTTCCCTGTTTTGGTGTGGGAAGCTCGGTCCTGAAGTTTATTATCGTATTTTAGTCACACTTTGTATGTTTCGACTTAACTTTTGTTAGTCATCATCAGCTAATAGATCAAATTATAATTAATACGAATAACACGAATATAACAATGATAGAAATATAATAATAATCGAAAATCACAAAAGTTAAGCATGTGTCAATATACGATGGTACATTGGTTTTTAAAGTATTTTCATTGTTCATCGTTGTTCTATAAATCCGTCCAACTTTTGTGATTTTCGATTATTATTATATTTCTATCACTGTATCGTGTTATTCGCATTAATTATAGCACCTACATATTGTTCCAAGTATTTCTAATTAAACATATTCTTTTCATCTTATAACAGCTCGTCTTTGATCTATCTTCTTTATGAAAATATATAAATGCACGCTTCATGTGTGATTCTTTCAAGCTCTAAAATTCAACTACATTTGAGTGCAAAAATCACA
Source organism: Solenopsis fugax (assembly GCA_003595255.1). NCBI lineage: Eukaryota > Metazoa > Arthropoda > Insecta > Hymenoptera > Formicidae > Solenopsis > Solenopsis fugax. The sequence goes on from QKQZ01026160.1 coordinate 5,146, forward strand.
CACTGCGCTAAAGAACAAAAGATGGGTTTATTAATATGTGCGGTACATGGAACGTTGCAAAAATTGTAAAGTAGTTTAAAGCAGCCAGAAAAAAAAAACACAGCCACTCCGGGAACAATCGTATAATTTCATTTAAAGAACAGAACGTACCGCTACTTAGCCGGTTAAAGCATACCTACGTGTCGACGAAGCCGCGGGTGTAGAAAGCACATTATCAGGGGAAAACGGGGAGAGCACGTAGGTTCGTGACTTGGGCGGCACTTCAAGCCCGACCGTACCGGTGGCTTCCGACCCGTCAAGAGGTTAAAGCTCTTAGCACTGCTACTGGATTAAAGCCCTTAACCGTAATATCCTTACCCGTGTGCAATACTCCGTTAACGCTAGTTGGAAGCGACGGAAAGCCCGCGACAGAAAGTACGCTCGATAGCAGATTCCGTGACAAGTTGAGGCGAAGATTGGAGCGAAACGTCCGTTCCCGAATTTATTCGGAATAATCGACGGACACGGTGCGCGAATATGAAAAGGGGATGAAGGGAGAGAGGGAGAGAGAGAGAGAGAGAGAGAGAGAGAGAAATTGCACACGTTTCTACGTAAAGGAACGTAACTGTGCAAAAGCTACTTGCGCTCTTGTTGCTTACCTTTGTCGTATGACCGCAAGAACACCGTTCGAGCAAACAAACAAGCGTTGACGTGCTCGATACGGTGAAATACGGAACAGAGTGCGCATACAAAATTTTCATCAAATTACCTCTTATGTTTTTACTGAAAACTCGCGACGTCCCGCGTGCTCAACTTCAACAGAGAAACTGCCCGAGCAAGGTAAATATTTGCGCGCAGAAACTCCGGCATATTTATATAATCCCGAATTTTTTGCGAACAATTGATGTATTTTTGGTTTGCCCTTTTTTTTCATTTTTATTTAACGGCAGTTGTGTCAAACGAAAAATTATTGAAGTTCTCGGCGTACGATTAAATATTGCGCCGTGCATGAATTGTTTATTAAAATGAAGTTCGTTTGGTGGAAATCGAGGTAAAAAAGTCGATAACTCAATTTTCCACTTTCAATGGCTTACACCACCTTCCCTACGATGCTTTCATTATAGAAGCTGGGTGACGCGAGACGATAAAAGCTGGAAACTCTTCTTTGTTTGGAAGAGTTTGCAGCTTGCGCCAGAATCCATTTGATATTTCGATAATTTCCGACTCGTAGGAAGTCCTTCAGCGACTCCGCGAAGTTGCAGACACTCACTCCGTTTTGCGTCTCTTTGCGGCCGATGCGCGATGACAGCTTTTAAATAGCTATTAAGGCGTGTTCGTGTTATGCATAAGATGAAATAAATTAAGGATGTATGTGTCATATCTCGAAACATTACCAAAAATATAAAAATTTCATAGAATATTCTAGTATTACGTTTGAGTATTTGTGTAAAACTTGAGCAACAATTCACTTATTGGTTTAAAAATTATTTAATTTTTTATTTACTCTCGATTTTTATATCTTACACTGAGAAAAATCATTTGTTAAGATCAATCAAAGTTTGGTTAAATAGTGATCAAATAAATTTTATAGTTACTGGTACCAAAAACTTAGTTACATTTAACGAAACTTTTTGTAATTAATTGTATGAAAATAATTGTTTGGTTAAGGCTACAAATTGTTTTGTCAAAACAATTATATATTTGGTAATTATAACTATAAAATTCATTTAATCACGATTTAACCAAACTTTGATTGATTTCACCAAACATTTCTCTCAGTGATAGTTCCTACATCTTTAAAAATGACAATTAGAATACACAATTTAAGATTAAAACTTGCGAATTGTAGTGCTTATTGTTTGTTTAATGTCGAACGCTTTGCCATTTTACATATAAACATTTGTATTATTTATATTCAAACATGCTACAAGCATAAAATCGAACTGAAGAGTCCGGCTGATTAAAAAGGCACGCGTTAGAGATTAAATCAATTTTATTACGTGAAGATACGTAACTCTCAATCCAATAGATACTCACATGCGAGAAGTTCTGTCACGGGTAGATACGAAGTAACAGCATAAAGATTACTCACCTGTAAAAAAAAGAAAATAGATGTATTAAGCATTAATAATTATCTGCATAAGTGAATAATTGTAATTAATTTAAAATTATTAATTTATTTGTGAGATGTATTTATATACGTTACACAAATATATTATAGACCTAAATGAAAATAAATTGTAAACAGACGAATCAATTTTTCTTTTACTTTTCAATGACGAAACTTTTCTAAAATAAATGACTCAGACATTAACATATCCCTCTTTACAATTCTTCCCTACATGTTTTTCATTGTTACAATTTAAGAATGTATGGGTCATATCTCAAAACACTACTAAAAGTATAAAAATTTCATAGAATATTCTAGTATTACGTTTGAATAAAATTTAAACACAATTCACTTATAGGTTTAAAAGTTACTTAATTTTTTGTTTACTCTTGATTCTTTTGTAAAATCGCGTTTTGCAGTACTTATTTGCAGATGGAGCAGTAGCATTAAATCAAAATGTTTACATATACTAATAAAACTCTAATAAATATTCGTGTAAAAATTAATTTAGATCCACTTATTCATTTAAAAGTTATTTATTTAAAATTGCAGCAGAATATAGTAATTTTCGCTGCAAAAAACCATTTTTTCATTGTTTTCTTCTTTGCAGCTAGTTTCAAGGCAAAAATTTGCGACGAAAATTTCTTATTGTTAAGAAAAAAAAGAATAAATCTATAGAAGCCGTCAGTTTTAAAATTCCGATAACTTTTAGCTCGCATTGTATAGCACTATAGCCAAAACATCCTTAAAAGAGAACGCGCTGATACTTGTCGACATATATTCGTATTTGGTTATATAAAAACACTCTCCGAAATTATGCTCGTTCGATTCTACATCAAAAAATACCTCTGCGAAATTTTCTTTCTTACATTTTCTAAATATCCTTCTTATTTGCATTCTGTGTATTTCCGTTCCGCAAAAACAACGAAAAAACATGCGCAGATAAACGTGTTTTGAAGTCGACGCGTGTTCACATAATGTAGATGCGCTTTTAGCGGGAGTGTGATATACGAGATCGAGGAGTACGACGCTGTTTTCTATGGACCGTCGAATCCGCAAAGTGCTCTCGAAAAGTTAAGAAAGCGCGAACTCGGAGTCGCCGTCGTCGCAGCCAGCTTGCGAGCCACTCCGTCGACTGTGTCACGAAGGCACAAAGTATATCGTGTGTGATTTCATAAACTCCCGTCCCCGTCGAAGACTACTTCATTGAATAACGATGGTTTAAGGATTCGCGTAACTTTCTCGCAAAGTTCTATCGTCCTTGTTCCCTCCCCCCCCCTCTCGAACTCTCACTCACGCACGCGGCATTTCGACTGCGAACTTTCTTTATGAAAATTTTATCCAGAGACTTCTGATCCCGATGGCGGAGAGAACACGTCGTTACCGAAGAAAGTTCACGATGTATGTACGTTGCGAGATTGTTGTTGAATCCTTGTAATAAAGAGCAAGAATAGAATGCAAGAATAGAAATGTCGAGTTTTCAAAATGTATTTTCTAAAATGGACTTCGGTTATTTATACTTTACATGTTCGAAGAAATAGATCTTATTTTTGTTACCATAAAACGTAAACTTTGTTATTTCGTACGATTGTTTACGAAATGCGCGCCGCACATCGCATACGAAATGTTTACAATAGACGCAATGTTCTCTTCAAGCTTATTTCGGTATTTTTTGTTAAAAATTTAAAAGTAAAAATTCTACTGAAAATATGAGTGGTAAGATTTATTTTTGCTCCAGCGAGCTGTTAATAATATCACCGTAAAAATTTGCAAGCAACGCAAAGATCCTTGACACATTGACATACACCTTGAATTTGCGAATGTAACTCACACAATGATAAAGCAGTATATGGCCCTGATTCAATAGATCGGAATTCATCTGCTGGATAACGATTATTGATACGCCATTCAATGCGACAGCGAAAATTCAAACGTGAAACATTTGCGTTTGACAACTCAATGTACTCTTGGTGGTACGAGACGGCGTAACTTTCAACACCGACACAATATACTCGGTTTTCATTCGTAAGGCATCCACCCTGCGTGCTTCATTGCCTAGCGTTATTCACAGGATTTTATTAACTCCGCGAACAATCATCTCCGGCATGCCCAACAAAACATATTATGTGATTCCGCAAACACTCGCCCGCGCAGAAAATAGAATGAAACTTTAACGAATGTTAACGGATACAGCCTGTGGTGCATAATTTAATATATTCAATATATTCAACGCAAGTTGCAACATTATAATTTTGAAATAATCGAACAGTCATAATAAGCGAAAACTTCGACGCGATCTCTCTCTCTCTCTCTCTCTTTCTCTCTTTCTGCCTCTCTCTCGTGCGACATATTATTCCACATTAATACAATCACGACAGCTGGATTGCAAAATGGATAAGCGATGTACATCTATTTGCATTTCAATCGCAATAGTTAACGATACTTATGGACGAGTGGCGATTTTAATGTTAATGTTCATTAATTTTGACCATAAATGAATTGATTGTATCTCTAATTCTAAAAAGAAATAAAGAATGAAATAAATTAATCTTACAGTAACCGACAATAAGATCGTTCTGTGATTTTTTAATTAATCGATCGCACGTTCTTATTCTTATTTTTATATTCTTATTCCTTAATAGGTATCTTTATTTCGACACGACGATCGATCGCTCTTGGTTCGAATACGAATCAGAAATTCGATTAAGCGCAATTCGATTTCGCGCGATAACAATAATCGTTTGCTCGCCGCATCCACTACCAAAACGCATCCAGTGAAATGCAGTAATTCCATTCCTCGAGAATGAAATTTTGATTTGTGCACCACGCGTCAATATTTTACATGCGCTGTAAAAGCCCCGGGAGTCACCACCCTCCGCCGATTTCAGCGTAAAACCCCGCGCGATGGTTGGTTCGATACGACAACGCCGCAATTATTACGAGTCGTGATTTTATAACTTCGTAATTGCTCGATTCAATTAAACCAACCGTCATTGTAGATTAAATCCTTCGTATTGGCAGCGCGCGATACGTTGAGTCGCTCGTAATTATTAAATGAAACTCTGGCCTCCTTTCTACAATCCGCCCTTCGGCGATAAAAGCCATTCACCCTCCCTCGTGGGAGGCACGCTGGAATCTCGATCGAACAGTCGTTCCATTTATAATGTTCCTGTTCTTACGCTTCGCTACTGCCATTTGCAAAGTTTGCACAGCAACAAAGACTCGGACCTTTTATGCCTTCATTGATTGAACGTGTCTTCGTCCGTGCTTATTAACGCTTAAGTCGAAGGGTTAACCAACCCTATTATTTATTTAAATATAGTTCTTCTTTAGCGCAGTTAACTATGATATTTTGCTCCATTTCCGTTAATTACAATTCATTGAACGAAATTATTTTTATTCTATGCAGAAAAAAAGAACATCGTATCTCTTGATACGAGAATATCCTTATTTTTTAAATGTTAAATATTGAAGAGAGATAACATAATGTTAAATAGACATAATTTACATATATGAAAAAATTTTATATAGTTTTATCAAGAAAAATATATTCTCATTATTCACTAATGATTTTCATAAATTGAGAGAAAAAAGATCGAATAGAAAATATTTTCAAACCAAGAATGAGAATTTTTTAATATATATTATTCTTATCAAAACAATCATATTGTGTTCTTTAAAGGACTATTATAATATTAAAATAAAAACATAATATTTTATTGAAATTTAAGAAGTTATATAAGCAAGATAATAATTTTTTTATATATAAACAAGAATATAATTTCTTGCTTATGTATGAAACAATGATTGTTGGAGATAATATACTAGTTTTAACTCTACAGTAAAACACATGGATCATTCGTGTTCATCCCGTTCCTAACGATTCTTATTTCATGCGCGTCTTCCCTCCCTAAAAAATCTTCGTGGTAGGGAAAATAATTTAGAGATCTTAAAAAATATGTATGAATTTTAACCAAATTTTTCGAGCACTTTAGGAGCTTTAAAATTAGACATCGTCTACGGACAGATGTTGCTGACAATGTATTTCTTAAAATCCGATAAGCTTGAACCATAGGATGCACATCCACGTCAACGATTTTACCTCACACAATAAGATGGATAATCGAAAATCATCATTAATGTAAGCGTTAAACTGTGTATAAGCCGACCTTTGTTTCGATGTTATATTAACTTTTTCATGGAGTTTTTATTTATGTATACTTTCACATGTTGATAAGAGGCAAGTAAGCCCAAAACGTACATGTAAATCTTTATGTTACAATTATATATTTTATATATATTACAATTATATATATATATTAACATCCAAAATTTTATCGCTCTTTTCTGACCTTTTAAATATATTGACATTGCGTATGCACATATAGAACTAGAATTATACTCTTTTATTTAAAATTAGAGTTAATTTGATACTAATATTTGATACTGTTTTTCTGTGTATCTATTTTATACTGTCTTAGTTATCTAATTATCAATGAATATTGTAATGTCACGTGATAATATTCGTTGTCTTTCGTTTTGTCTACTGACGTATATTTTTCATTGTCTCGATAGTTTAGATTAAACCAAAATTTCGACGCAATCAGCGTATAACGAAGATTGCGTAGCACATGTTATTATGCAACAAAGGGTAACGCTGAATTCCTGATATCAGCAAGAGCAATATGATTCTGTCTCTCTCTCGCAAGCACTTACGGCGAAAATTGCGTGCACATTAGAATCACACCAATTGTAGGAGCCTCGATATAGTGTCACGTCTTATCGGCGCCGTTCTCCTTGCAATTATTACGGTACGAAATAGAATCACTCTGCCGCACAATGCACTCGCATAGTTCAGACGCCAAGTAAACTGCTATATTCGAAACAAGCGGCGGGATTGGCGGAAACAGTACAATCGGGCCGATCGGAAATATCTTTGAATCACCGGCTGAAATTTTGCGCGAAAATCGCCGGTCGTTTCAACCTATTGTAATTCGTGTATGTGGGCGGTTCGCCGAATACTACGGCGCATTTGATACGTCAAAAATACACTCCATCGATCCCGGCCCGCGGGATTGCACGTTGAAATTAGGTCAGTATCGGTAAACGGACAGAGAACAACGGGGGTGCCACGGTAAATTCGCCGTATTCACCGACCCCCCGTTGGCACACACATGATGTGTATGTCGCCGTAATTTGACCTCCTTAGATCTGCCTGTGTGCATTGGGCCAATATGCGTGTGCTCCAGTATATACAGTGTTTCTCAAACGTTTGACCATACTGTGCGTATTCTGCGAATTGTAGAATCACGTAACGATCGTTTGTATTACAAAGGGAAGAGTGCATCTTCGTACTTTCGTTCGCTACTTTCTTGTCAATACGATTCGCAACGTACCTCGATAGAATTTGTTCCGAACAGTTTCGGAACATCCTGTATGCGCATCCGTGTGCTTTGCACGCGCGCGTGTAAATGTGTGTGCACGCGCGCATATGCATATACTTGGTGGCAAATACGCGCCGGCCGCGGCCTATCGAACCCATTACGGGCGGTTCATGACGCGATCGGCAAAATGAGCACGATCGCGCAATTCATGATATAAACCGTTCAGAGTGCACTCCACTCGGCCAATAGTGTGGTCAGTATAGTTCTGAAGCGTACATATGGACAGATCTGCGGCACGAACTTCTGCCCTGTTCCCGTGGAACTTACCGTGTCGGTCCCATTGTCCACCATGAATATTTCGCGTAGCTTGATCACGATTCCCGAGGCGTCGATAAACGGAATATTAATTAATGCTTGTGCGATGACGTAATCCGTCCAAACAAAGCGAGCCCCCAACGGTACTATTATCAAGTTAACCGTATCAAACGCGCTTCTTTTCACTTGTGTATTCACGCTGCAACGCGTCCTTTTTTTTAATAATTATATTTAGAGAAGGATAAAAAATATTAATTATGAAAAATACTGTATTCTGATATATGCTACATATTTATAATAGTAGGACGCTACGAGTTATTGATAATTAATTTAAATTGTCATTAAAAGAAAGAATTAAATTTGTTAATGAAAATTAAAAATTATTATTAGTAATATATGTATATTTATGTACACTAAAAAAAGGTTTCTTCCGATCACATCATTTCTTTTAATTTAAATAAATAAATATTAATTAAAATAGTTAAAATAATTTATTTTTAAACCTAGGAAATATTTTTTTAATGAAGAAAATGTTTAAAAAAATTCATTTATTTAAAAGAAATTTTTTTAGTGTACATATCAGATTAAAGTGATTTCTTTTGTCAATTAGAATTTGAATAGCAACATTTCAAATCGTTTTTTCAATCAAGCGAAATTAAATTATCTCACAATTAGTCAATAATGAATTCACAAAATAAAATATAAAAGAATAATAATCAACAATTATAATATGGAATGTGAGAAACAAGATATTCACTATTCATTTATTTAGTAAGAAAACGTTAAATATTTCGTGATCGTAACAGCCTAGCTCGCGCACAAGCGCGCTTGTTTGTTTTCAGGAGTACAGCGTACCGTTGTGCCGGCACAAGGTCGCCGTCCTATTATTCGCGCGCCGACACTCGAGCCGTAAGCAACGAAAGCCGTTCCGTATGTTACCTCTCGAGACACGATTACGACAATTGTTAGGAAAAAGATGAGCGTTCCTTATGAACAAGTAATGCTTGAATTATTATTATTTTCCTTAGTAGCAATTTATTGATGCAATATTGACTCAATATATCTCTAATGCATTTAAGATAAAGGCAGATAACATGGAATAGATTATTAATATAAAATAGGGACTGATTCTTTGTAGAACGCAATGCATTCAGGTGGCAATCGTTAGAAGTTGTTGCAAAATCTGCTATAATGAAAAGCGAATCTTGCGCGATGACTTTCTTCGATATATACTAAGTACTTATTTATTTTTATTTCCCCCGGAAATATTATTGCAATGTCTTAACCGTGTTCAGGCGCGTGTAAATCGGCTCAAGTAATTCAACTATAAAAAGTTCGATATGTCAGTCATTAATAACAGTTTAACAATAGTATTTCATACATTGCATGTCACCTACGTGAATGTCTTGCAAAATATTGCCAAATCGTCGTAATCTAATAATTATTCATTTTCGCGATTCAAGTGATTATGTGAGTGCAATGAAGGAATCTGATAGCAAGAGGAGAACGAAGCCAGGGGAGCATCAGAGCAACCACAAGAGCAAATACAAGGTGAGTGATTTAGTAACGAACTTGACTCTATATTCCTTGAAACGAAGACGTTTAGTAACGAGAGATCCTATAACTCATTTAATTAACATAAGTACGAATCTGAAACTATCTCATCGCGTGCATAATTTTGCGCAAGAAATTTTACAATGCCATACGATATTTTAATAGCGTTCATTATAATAATCGTTCGTATTTTTCATTATCAACTGAATATATATCCAGAGAAAAATTATGTTTAAATTAAATTGATGACATCATTTCTTTAACTTGGTTATTTTAAATTGAAGTGAAAATAAAATCTCTGAGAAAATTAAAAATTTATTTCAAGAAATGACATTATTAGCTTTTTTTAAAGCAAATAAATTATTTATTTAATTTAAACAAATAATTTTTTAATTCAAAGAAAGTACTGATAAAAATGTAAGAAATAATTTAGTTGTTATGGTTTTAAAAATATATTTCTTTCATTTAAAAAAGGATTTGCGTTGCACAATAAAACTTTCTTTAATTCTAATAAAAAAAATAAGCAAAAAAATTTCTTTAAATCATAGAAACTTTTCTTTAAACTTATAGCAATACATAAATTTCTTTGATTCAAACAAATATTTTTTGACTCGCAGAAACTTTTCTCTGACAAGTAAACCTACCCAAGTGTCACTCTTCGATTTTGATGAAACTTTGCACACT
>QKQZ01026170.1:0-11578 GCA_003595255.1 Solenopsis fugax
TGACTTGTTCCGAAAACGCTGAAGCAATAAAATTCTCTACTGTGTGTTTATTTTTTTTATTGTGTACAACTTTTCTTAATAATACTATATATTATTTTCTAAATAAAACAGAGTCTTAACAACAGCTTTTTTACATTTTTTCATCTTAAAACACAAATTTCAGAATATTCCCGGACTGATTACGAATTACCCCGGGTTTGGGGTTATTCGAAATGGCACTGGTCGACATTTTTATATGTAGTTCAAAGCAAGTACATTTCCGTGTTTTATCTATAATGGCATTGTGAAGGGGAAGGTTCAACCTTTCAAACCGTCCAACTTTTTTTATTTTTTAAACGAATACAGGACTCAGGAGACGCAAAAGAAAAAAAACCGCAACGAATAGCCCTTTTCTCCCCTACATATAATTTTATATTACTATAATACTATATATGTATATTCTTAAAAAAAAATAGAAATATTTTATTAAAAAAATTTTTTATTATTATTAAGGCTGTGTATATATAAATAATTTCAATAGTAATAAAAAATGTTTTAATAAAATATTAGAAGATATTCCTTTTTCTTTTCTAAGAATAATTATAATCTTTTATATACAGAAATAGAGATTCAAAGATTATTTATTTAGTGAATATAGATAGTATACTCTTATAAATAGCATCCAATTATAGCTATAAATTCAGGTTCTCAAAAGGAAACTAATCTCATCGAAAATTTAATTAATATCGAATATTGCCGATAAACCATCTGATTTAATAGGAAATATTGAAACTGTCAAAGCAATAAATGCGAATAGCTGACGTATTGAAATTGTCCTAGAATAAATCGTTTAAAATGTTTCGCTTCTATTAAGTAAATAATGAAGTTCCACTACAAAATGTCACTGTCCACTCAATCGTGTCATCGGCATATACCGTATTCAAGAAAATTGTTTCATTATCTGATACGTGCTTGAAAATAACTCAGTTTGACGCAAGCAAATTCAAGTGAATACAAATGAAGGACAGATGATAATACCGTAAATTAAATGATAAATCTGTAACTAAGCTGTTGTTCTTGTCAAAAATTTACATATTATAAGTAAAAAGTATTTTGAAATTATCAATTTGATACGTACAAAATTTGATCATGTATTAATAAATAAATAAATTAATTAATTAAATAAATTTTGATAATCTTGATTAAATGAATTTGTATACTTTTTTCTCTGTTCTCTATTGTTTTACATCGTACTATCGATTTTGGCCAGAAAAATTCGATTTTTACATGCCGAAAAAATGAATATGTGTTGAAATTCTTTAGCAAGATTNTTGAAATTCTTTAGCAAGATTCTTTATTACTTTATATTATTATCTTTATAATTTTTTATATAAAATTATAAATTTTTTAGAGTTGTTCTTCATGTAATGTGATTTTATAAATAATTTATTATTATTACATGAAAAAAACTATAAAAGAATTTGTAATACAAAAAGAAATTAAGATAATAATAAAGTAATAAAGAATCTCGTTAAAGAATTTCAATACATATTAATTTTTTTGGCATGTGCGAATTTTTCTGCATACAAAAATCGATACTAGGAAATAAAATAACAGAACGGAGAAAAGATTTCCGAAGGTTGAAAATGCGGACTGACATTCCGGAAATTTCGCCCATCATTCATCGAGGGGCAATACATTAGCGGAAAATTCAACGGACGGATTAAACACCATCGCCGTGCATCTGGTCGACGTAATAACAGCAGGTTCGTGGTGGCGGCCCGGCGATGCATTTGCGCCATGGAGAAAAGCGGCAAAATACTACGCGCATTGAATAATTCAAGGCAAACGGAAGAGAGAGACAGGGGGAGAGAGATAGATAGATAGGAGAGAGGGAGACGGCCGCGTCTCGTATTTGTACAACTGATCGCTGAATATTTAGCAATGTGTTTATCCGAATCATGATCTCGCGTTTCAGGCCGCGTCACGTTCGCTTTGGTGTGCTGCAAATGCTGCCTGCTCGCTCGCGTTTGCCGCGCGTCTCGTATAATATGTTAAACTTCTCGCACAAGTTGCCATTTACTCGAACTGAAAAGAGTCCAATGGCGCAAATGGAAGAGAAATAGGTGCGAGGTAAAGCTATATTGTCAAGGGATGCTTTTTCGCGACCGTTCTGAACATTGATACCTGAGTTGCGAGCTGCAATTTTGTAAATATCTGTTTTACAATAGCGCGTGTAGTTAGATTTAAATAACACATATTGAAAATAAAATCCGCACTATACTGAATCTATACTGAATTGTTTGGTCTATAGTTCGCGAGCATTACGTTTTAATATTCTCGAAAAATCATTGAGAGATTTGACTGTTGTTTCGCTTAAAACGCTAGGGGGGGGGGGGCTTTAAAATNCGCCACTGGATATTATGAGTAAGTCACATGGCAAAATATATTTTTTTGACTGCGTCATTATGACTTTACTCTTCGCTGGGAAATACGTATCGGGGGATCGAGCTGGATCGCCGATAATGTCGTGGATGTTGCCAATCGTTCGGTCCATAACGGTATGGAAACAGCGTGTGTACCTTCGCCTCTTATCTTCCTCTCTCCAACCTCTTTACCCCTTCTCTTCGTCGCATTCGGATATTAAAGTTTGTTCATCGTGATTTCATATTCAGGGTGTGCCTCTAGGCTAATGTTTGCATCATTTTGGATTCCTCTTGCTGGCCGTCTCCTCGCGATTCTTCTTTCAACCCCGAACTACCCCACAGCCAATTCCACTCTCCCTGCACGCTGTCGCTGATCTTTTCAATCGCGGTGTCGACGGATTTGCGAGATGAAGAAGGGGAGGAAAGGGATTGTCCTTTGCTTTCGCTGACGCTTTAATCGCACTGTTGGACTCTTTGAAAAATCGACTACTCTGCAGGGTTATTGAAAATTAACCCGTTGAGATTATCACACTTCCAAATAATAACATAACGGTCACATGGGGTCCACTGGACCCCCTGCACAAAATCAGTCACAATTTGCCAGCTTTTTGATATTTTATCGCAAAAATTTTACTGGACATACCTTGAGGTCTGTTCTTTATCGTCCAATAATTTTTTTCTTTTAATTAGAATTTAACATAATGAAAAAATTCAAATAAAAAAACTGCAAAATTTGACTTTTTTTACAAAAATATTCATAAAATTTTTAATTTTTGAGATAATTCAATAAAAATTTAGGGGTATATTCTCAAGATGGTATACTTTCAGATAAAAATTAATTTCATAGAAGGTTTTGAAAAAAGTACATTTATTTTGAAGTTTGAAGTGCTCAATTTTAACAAAAATCAAAGAGATGAGTTATAAGACGCAAAACAGGATAAATCCATTTTTTTTCTTAAAAAAATATTGAATTTTATTTATAAAAGTTAGCGTGGGATCTTTTAGACTCCTGGTGACCGTAACGGGTTAAACATTTATTTATCACAATTCCGGAAATAAGCCAGCGATGTGAATAGGAAATCTTTAAAAATTCACAACTTTTCTCTTTCGCTGTGTATGCATACGTAAAATCTCTAATTATAAACGGTACATTACATATGTAACGCTTTTGTGGCGTTATTAAACGATAGCGTATATACATGTATATATCTATAGTACGCTATGATGAAGAGACATTTTACAGTAAAGTGATGCATATTTGTGGGACATTGGATTGCTCTGGCTATAGGATGTATCGGCCAGCCTTCCGTTATCCTTTTTGTTGGCCGATGATTCCATTAAAGCCCATCAAAACGCCTGTGTTTGTCCTCATTTGCATCGTACCGCGAGTCGACAATACACAATTCTAATTCACTGCGCTGTCCGTCGCCGTGTAACGACATTATCGGGCGCCGCGTCCGCGCCTTCCCCGCCTGGCATAATTTCCATGTTGTACTCTATTCGCCGCTTCTGCATTGACGTTCCATCTATTCCTTTCCAGATATGGTTGGTATGCTTTGGAATATTACCTATTCGGAATATTACCTCCGTATGACCTATTTACACCAAAGTCGCTTTCGAGAGGGTTATTGGGGTCAACGGAAACGCGCGCGGTACAAAGATGCCAGAATTCAAAGTTATTTACGCAGGTGTCCTAAAAAATAGAATTCTTTACTTCCCACACCCTGGTCCTTATGTATTTTAAATATCAACTCGCGTACCGCTCGTGTCAACGTTGATCCTGTTTATCTTCGGGACATCATGCAAGATTCAGCTTGTCCAAGCTCGTTGCATAAGAATCGTTCATTTTCTCGTCGAGTTACGTATGCTCAAAGAGAAGTCTCGAGAATCGGTTTCAGCTGCGGGAGCTGAAACTTTAAGGCGACTGCAAATTGTAGCGCGAACATCGAATACGATGAAGACTGCAACACGCCTCTTGGAAAATAGATTTTCCCTATTCTTATTTCGACACACGTCACCGTGTAACTTGCTTTCTATATTTATTTATCCCATCCAGCAGTAAAGGTTTGTCGCTATTGAACAATTGAATTTTTTTCTAAATATATATCGAGATAGATAATAATTTATTAAATTGGTACATTGAAAAAAAGACTGTTATAACTACCAAATGTATAGTGAAATAGTATCAATTAAATATTTGGTCAATATAACAAAAAATAATTTTACTTTTTTAAATATTTAGTAACTTAAGTTACTAAATAATAATTTATAATTATACCAGATTTGATAATACTTACTAAACATTTAGTAAAATAAAATTATTTTTGGTTATATTGACAAAATATAAACATAAAATATTTACATTTGGTAGTTATAACCAGACTTTTTTTTTCAGTATGTAATACCGATTGGTTTTGAGAATGAAATGTGCCTTAATTCGACAAGTATAATACGCAAGATAAAAAACATTAATAACGATACATCCTTGGAGATTCGGAAAGTGTTAGAAAAGATGATTATAATATAAATATAAATAATGTAAGAAATAAGAGGAAGTGCCATTTCTTGGTCGAAATAGACCTGGATGCTTAAATTTTTATATCAATTACTAAATATATTTTTCAGTTCTATAAACATAAACTACGTATCGATGTGTTTGTCGGACCTCCATCAATTTAATATAATTGTCCTCTTTTAGTAAATGAAAGTAATGTAATAAATTTTCAGTAATAAAATTAATGTTGTATTTTTTTAAATAATTTTACGGCAGTTGTTGTTTCTAAAGAACTTTTATATTGTTAGATGTTTTATTCAACTGCAATTCAATTACTCCAGTCGACTTGGTATCATATTTTCTCTTTTAAGGCAACGTCTCTAGACGTTTTCTGTATTTCGTCAGAAATCGTTGCGAGAAATTTTCTCGATCTCGTGCGAAAGAACAGCGAGTGTCGTTTACCTTTTTGATCCAGCTTTTCCAGAGGTCTCGATCCCAGGGATGATGGAAGCCCAGATACAGATGCCTGGTTTCACGATGGTGACTCTCTTCGGGGTGTTGGCTCACATGGCACTGTTGAGTGACCCTGGGAAACCCAGTGACACGCAAAACGAGTTTGCCCAGACGTGACGGCGCATAGCATACCGCGCCACCTCCGCCGCCCAGTTCCATCCATTCTGCTCGCGATTCCGGACAAGCTAGGGAAAACGCATTTGTCTCGTTATTTATCAGCCTTTTGATAAATTGGGAGTACGTACGATCGCGGCTACCGCGGATACCGAAGCGCGAGTAGCGTCGCGGGAAGGTAATGGAAAACGCAAAGTGCAATATTTTCACAGATCGTAACAGAAAAAAAATGTAAACTAAATGGAATCTTATTTTTTTACAAATTAAACGAGAACGCCTTCCACGTAGCTACACAGAAAAAAAATTAGTATCAAATCAACAATTCATTGTTTCATATATTGTATGAGCAAGAATATAAAATCTTCTTGGAAGTATTTATAATTTCAAAGAGACATAATTTGCTAACATAAAGAAATTTTGTTTCTTCATGTAAGCAAATTATGTCTGATCAAGATTATCAAATTCTTACAAGAAGATTTTATATTCTTTCTTATAATATATACGAAACAATGATTTTTGATTTGACAGTCATATTTTTCTGTATAGATCTTAGTGCTTATATTTATTTGTGTGATTTTATATACTTCTTCAAATTCATCAAACTGCGCACCGAATTACATTTTCGGTCATAACACAGCTCTAAGTTGAACAAGAATAAGTAATATCGCGTTTATTAAATTGAAATCAGTTTAATAATAAATAATGCTAACTAGCATCTAAATATTAGAACCCTTTCCCCCCTGAAAAAACTGTAAAGAATTTGTTGCGAAAAATAATACCTCAGCCAGGGTTCGAACCTGGGACTTCCCGAATCTCCGGTACGGGTGTCTTAGCCAACTCGACGTGATATTACTTATTCTTGTTCAACTTAGAGCTGTATTATGACAGCAAATGTAATTCGGTGCGCAGTTTGATGAATTTGAAGAAGCACATAAAATCACATAAATAAATATACTAATAGATAAACCTACCTTTGCGTAACTCGCCGATTTCATTGAAACTTTGAACATTTGTAGAGTAGGCAAAAATAATAGACACGTATTTCTTTTATCGGCAATGGTCAACATTAAAGGGGTGAAATCGACCTCCAAAGTTGAGGGTATTAGGGAATCATCATGGTGTTTCACATAAAAATAATGTACCGATCAACACGAAATCATTACAAAATGTTTTCTATGTTAGATAGTAAAGTTTACATGTCCGACTTTCCATGCACCCTTGTTGCGAGGGGTAAAACATCCCCCAAAAAGACTTAATTTTGTAGCTTTTTGAATATAACAGAAAAAATTATTCTCCGATTTTAATAAAACAAAAACCAAATTAAAGAGCACTTTAATTTTATTATCTAACATAGAAAACATTTTGTAATGATTTCGTGTTGATCGGTACATTATTTTTATGTGAAACACCATGATGATTCCCTAATATCCTCAACATCGGGAGTCGATTTCACCCCTTTAATGTTGACCTTTGCCGATAAAAAAAAATACGTGTCTATTATTTTTGCCTACTCTACAAATGTACAAAGTTTCAATGAAATCGGCGAGTTACGCAAAGGTAGATTTACTTGTAAGATCTAGCTACGACCGTGGAAGGCGTTCTCGTTTAATTTATATTTATACATTATCGATCGAATATTTCTCTAATTTCTTATTTTTTTAATTACTTCAGAGAAACGTTATAATCCGTCGAAATTTTATAATAACTCGCCACACGGTTTCTCCACTCAATTGCTTCTAACTAAAAAACTGTTGACGCAGATCGACATCAAAGCGACTATCATTTCTCTTCGTTTGTACGGTTGATAGGGGCAACAATTTTTGACATGTCGAGTGCGCGATACCATCGGATCCTTCCGACACGCGTGTTAGGCATGTTGACGCGTATCGAAATATTGCTTTAGCGCTTCGAATTTCAAATTCTACGAGCTCGACATGTTTTAGGCACGCAACGTGGCGTGGAGGGACGACTCCATTTCTTGTCCTGAGAGACCAACGCCGGGGTCTAATTACGTCGAGCTACGCCGAGAATGCCACACGGTCATTGATATTCCGATGACGGCCAGTTACATTCCACGGCGTCGGCTTTCGGAGAACATCCATCACTGGCCCGTACACACTCGCAGACACAAACGCCATCGGGTATTATCGAATTTTTGTCCGTCTCTCGGGAAAAACGGAGCCAGACGCTTCCGGGCGATTCGATACAAAATTTATCCGGAGCGACGGATCGCGAAATACCAGAGTGCACGACGCTCTATCAGCGAACAGATGCTTGTACGATCAAAGAATTACTGTTTCGGGTGGAGAATTCCTTGTCGGAATCTCGAAAGATCCGCAAGCTTTCGTGTACGTATAAGTTAATGAATTTTCTGAACGTTCGATTACGAGATTGTTGGATATGAGACACGAATGTTGCAAGTTGCGTTAATGAAAATATTTAATGAAAATATTTATCTCTCTCTTTCTCTTAATATTATTATAACTATTATTATTATTAGAAGTGCACTTCTAATGGAGGTAGCTAAAATAGATGTACGAGGGTCTACAACAGAGCTTCATAATACATTTAGATCATCTTTCCTTCTTCCTTCGCTATCTCCTTACTGGCACGACGAGACTAAAGAACCAAGTCTTATCTTACGTAATCCTTATATCCTTAGCTCATGCAAACATGCGTCCTCGGGTTCGGTATCTTCTGCAAATACAGCAACCGTCATTAATAATTTTCTCTTAATAATATCAGAATCGGTAAGAGCGCGATAGATTTTTAAACGATTTCGATTCGTTATTCAGCGAGAATTAAAAAATATAATGCAATATTTGTTAGCCATTTCATGAAATGCGGAGCGAAAACGATCGTGTTTTCCCATTGTTCTCGAATTGCGGTGCCAAGCGGCGGAAAATAGTTGAGGCTGGCAATACTTTGTTTCAGTTGTTAAGCGATACGGCGCACGCGGTTGGCATCGTTTCCCGATGAGACTGCTGCGCTACTGTACAACTAATTTCCGTGCTGGTTCCAAAACTAAACGCTCCGGGAAGTTCTTGCTAGTAGCTCATTAAGTTAGATTCTAACAAGTTTAACGTATTTTGCTAACTTTATGTAGGACGAATAGAATGAACACTTAAAAAAGGCAAATTGAGCAAAGTTTAATTTTTATGAAGATACGAAGCTATTCTTTTTTTTTTTATAATCTAATTTAAATTAAGAGACATTTCTAATAGAAAAAAATATGGACATTATGTAAAAAATAAATTTTTTCCAAAAGACTCAAGATATCTGAAAATTTTAATGTTAACAAATATAAAAATATTTAATTAAACATCTAAATTTAAAAATCAAAATTTCATTTTAATCATTTCAAACATCAAAATTTAAATATCTACAGAAATGCGTAATTAATTATAGCCCAGGATCCAGGATTCTAGATTTTTATGTAAAGACACTGAAAAAAGAGTTTAATTGCAGCTACCAAATGTTGAATGAAATAATGCCAATTAAATATTCGGTTAATAAAAATAATTATACTTCTCTAAATATTTAGTAAGTACTATCAAACACAATAATGTATCCAATTGTTTATTAATACTTAATAAATATTTAGGAAAGTAAAATTATATTTTGTTATACACTGAGAGAAAAAATTGTAGTGGTGGCAACTATTATATAAGGGGACAACCATACAAATTTTGTTAATATAATTATAATATATAGTTAAGTGAACTATATTATAGTTATTAAAACTAAGTTTATGTTTAGAAAAACTAATAAAAAATAGTTGTAATTACTATATTGTATATAGTATACTACAACTATTTTTTATTAGTTCTCTTAACCATTAACTTAGTTGCAATAACTACAATATAGTTCACTTAACTATATATTATAATTATATTAACAAAATTTGTATGGTTGTCCCCTTATAGTTGTCATCACTACATCTTTTTCTCTCAGTGTATTAATTAAATATTTAATCAGCATTATTTCACTCAACATTTAGTATTACCAAACTCTTTTTTTTTACATAAACATCGTAAACATCCTTCGTGCGTCCGAAATTTTAGAATTCTTCAGGACTCTAAAGGTATGTTAGGTATATAAGGAAGATAATCGTTAAATGCATAACGCGAGGTCAACGATATCAAGAGGAATGCTGTTTGCCTATACGTGCCAGAGAAATTGCCGAATATTCGTTTCTAAATCGTAGAATTCCAGGCAATTCCTAATTGAAGCGGACGGTAGCCGCAGCTTAAATCAGCAAATGCCGGAGAGGCTGGTCAGTTTCTGGAATAGCCGCCATTCTACGTTCATGCTAGATTGTGGTTCCATTTGCAAGATACGTATCGAGCAGTGGGCAATTTCCTAACAGCGATGCACAGGGTGTATACAAAGTCCCCGCGCATTCTCGCGAAATCGATGCTTGTTACTATAAATTTAACACTATTGGATTAAAATAAAAAATAGAATAGCAATTCTAAAAACATTTCAAAACTATTACTGGCATTTTCTAGCTATTCTTTAGATATTCACATTATTCGAGAATATAATAAAATGTGAATCTATATATAATTATTATTATTGAATAATTTTTTATAAGTTTACAAGATTCAAAGTTTTTGAATTATTGCACGTATATAATCGTCAGGTGAGAAAAATCATCATTATTAGCTGAATATTGAGAAACAGTATGATAGGAAAGCAGGATGACTTTTGGACACGTGACCGGGTACGCAGGTGCCGAGATCGGAA
This sequence comes from Solenopsis fugax, assembly GCA_003595255.1. Lineage (NCBI taxonomy): Eukaryota > Metazoa > Arthropoda > Insecta > Hymenoptera > Formicidae > Solenopsis > Solenopsis fugax. Next base: position 10,276 of record QKQZ01026170.1, read on the forward strand.
TCGTTTTGCCAAAGACGACGCGGATGTTCCGTCTCTCGTCACATTTGCCGGATATGAATCTCCGGGCGATGACCGGGAAGTAACGACCGGGAAGTCCGGCAGTAGAAGGATCGTCCCGAGGAAGTTGTTCGCTGTTGATTCAGCACGGGTCCGCGATGGCGAACACCTGTTACCACCGCTATCTCGAGTTTAATCAAGGCCCTGGCTCCCGTAGGAGCGGCTACGAGCGCGACTCTCTAACTGACGTGATGCCGCGGGACGGCCGGGTTTAGTGCGTCGTTGGGCGCTTATGGGACACGCTCGTTAAAATCGACTACCGACCACCACCGGCGACCGTCCGGCGATATTCGGGTCACCCATGGAACACCATTTAACATACGCGCTGACCGCTCTACCCGAACTCCTACCGGGTGTCGCATTTTGAATATTGAAATAAGATTCGTAAAGTACATGGGATTAGGGCGGCTCTCATTACTTTGCCGAGTAAATTTTTATGAATTGTTTTTATCGACTGCAAAACTTAAAACTGATCATCCCTAATCTAATTCTTTAATTACTTTCATTAAAAAATTACTAATTTAAAATATTATATTTTACATAAATAAATTATAATTTGAAGGAAATGAACAAAGAAAATAAAATAATGCAATAAATTGTAAATTTTGCAGTTGGCTATTTTTATATTAAATTTAATCGGTTGATCAAGCATCGAAGATGGTGAGGTCAACCCTTAGAATCTTAAATAATCAGAGAAGTATTATTTCATAAATATGTCGATATATCGATATATCGCCATTATTTAAAAAGCTAATTTGATTGCATACTGGTCTCGCTATGCCGCTCAGGATACATCAAAAGATATGCGAAACTTCGAAACTCGAGGTGCAACATGCAGTTTACATTAAAATATTAAGTCTTAAATTATAATTACAAATGAAGTTAATTTGAAAATTTTACATCACAGATTTCATATTTTAAAATGGCAAATTTTTTTAAAGAATTTAAAATAACACAAATAAAGAAGATAATTTACAATGTCAAAAGGGAAAAAATTTTAAGATTTTTCTTTTCTTCAATCTCTTTCACATTAGATTGCTAATTAATTAATTAATTAATTTCATTGCACAATTGACATGTGTCTTATGTACAAACTTGTGTACGGCAAAAGTAATGAATGTTTCAATATTCGAAGGAAAAGTAGTTTTGAAGTTATGAGTCACATGGACGATTGAGATGGTACATATATATATATAGGGGAGACCAGGGCTATTCGTTAGGTGGGGTAATTCGTAAAAATGGAAAT
>QKQZ01026177.1:0-12403 GCA_003595255.1 Solenopsis fugax
GAGGGGACGAGGGAGGAGGGAGTGCGAGCAGGAAACGGAAGAAGAGGAAGACGCAGGCGGCAGGGTTGTAGACGTCGCCGGGGCCAAAGTAATGGGAATTTCTTTCTCGCGCGAGTTTGCCGGCTCCGTGTGTACCTCTTCTTCTCCGGCGAGCTTTTTTTTCCGGGGACCGCGTTTCGCCCTCCCTCGTTTCTCTATTCGACCCTTTACGAGGATCACGGAGCATGCATCCCTCTCGAAGGTGTATTACAATTGTTCGCGCCAAGAGCGCATCGTTTTAGAGATGATATTTTTTTTTAGAGACTCCCTCGCGCGAAAGCCCGGCTCGGATCAGAGCGAATCGCGTACACGTATTCCGAAATAACGTGAAACTCTTGAATATCGGATTTCTGTATTCGGTAATATTGGATAATGTTGCAATCAATGTGTTCACTGTGGCACAAAACCATCCTTGCGCCAATAAATTGCTATTATAAAAAGAGATTCTGACTTAGTTTTATATTTAAAAAAAATCAATTTTTTTTAAATATATTAAAGTCTTACATTTCGCTTTACATAATTTAAATTTTTAACTTGTATATCCTTCACTTCGGTTTAATGTAATACGAGTCATACAGATCTCAAGTTACGTGCACTATCGCTCGTAGACTATAGCTGTGCTCTTGGTACAGTTAAAGAATGGAGATTGAGTTTTTCTATCAGGCCTTGCGCACTCACTAGAGGTGCGACTTGAGATGGCGGAATGTGTTTCAGGTCGTTCTACTTCACTCGAGGGTTAGTGCGACGAAATATTGCGTCTCCGGTGACGCACGATGCCGGAGAAACAGTAAGAAAACCAACGGAGCGGCGAAAAGGCGAACTAAAGTAGAACAAACTATGCGTAAGACAATCACGGATAAACGTGGCTGGATAAAGTCCAAGGAATTTATCGTTTGGAAAGGGTGGCCGGCAGGCTGCCCATTCCGGTAAATTTCCGCAGTCGTAAATTTCAGCGCTTACTTCGGCACATTTTCATAATAGAGAAAAATCCAGAGATTCATACCGTGACGCTCCTTACAAGTGTTTTGCCGAGCAAAGATAAATTTCCTCAGGTACAAAATGGCTCGCGGTTAAGCTTGACCGCTGGAATAGGCTTGGAACTTATTGGCACGGCCGCGATAAAATACGCTAACGTGGTTCGAAACATGTTGGAAATTATGTAAACGTTTATGGCTCTCTAAATAAGCCTGCGAATTTCTACGAATAGAAATAGGAAGAAACTTGTTGCGCGAAAGACAGTTAAGAATGTGAGTCCTTAACATTAATATTGTATGTTCGAAGTATAATGTATTCATTTATTTGTTATTAACCTTTCCTCGGCACACTGAGTCTTTTTTGTCCAGCTCAACTTTCTTTTACTGTTCTAGGCTTTCATAAAATCTGAAAAAAATTCAAGGTTACTTTTCAATATCTGTTTTATATCACTAAATAGTTGTTTAATACAAATGTGGAAAATTATTTAATAAAAATTGAAATTTGTTCGGAGAAATTTGAAAGTGGAATTCCCGTCTGGGTCAAGAAAGACTCAGCGTGCCTACGAAGGATTAATTTGATAATAAGTTTTAGATATTTTATTATGCTAATATCGATGTTAACATTCAATAAGGGTAGTTTTGAAAATATTTAATACATTATTGCGCTACAGCGAAATTAATAGAAGTTGATGGCAAACTTGTACAACGAGTATCGCGGGAAAGGTGTTGATTGCGCCAGATTAAAGATAGTCTTAACGATGTTGCTTTGACCATAGTATAATAACTTGGATGGACTCGATCGATCCATTCAAACTGCGTAATCGCGATAAAAATAAGGTTGACATCGATAAATTCACAATAGGTGGTGCGTAAATATAATGGTTAAAGCTCCATAGCGGTCAAACAGATTCAGACTGCTTCGGAAGCAGTTGTAAAATGCATTGAGCTGCCGACGTTACGACGATAAAGGAAACGGCGAGGAGAAGCGCATCGTCCTGCAGCAAAAGTCGAGAGAAAAGAGAATTGGAGGAATCGCTGGAAAGCGGCCAGGTTGCATTTTCAAATGGATACCAGGCTCGCTCTTGCAAGCTCGTGCCAGAAAGAATTAAACATCAGCCTTTAAACCGGGAATGATAATAATTCGCGGCAGAGGTTTCCGCTAATGGAACAGTTCACTCGGCAAGTAATTCAGCGCAATGATGACGATGCATTGTCTAGTTTTTGAAAATACTTCACATTGTGCACATTTATAATGCAAAGACATTCCCTATAGACGTATAATTCAACGTATGTATACAATATGTAGATGTACAATTTGACGATGCGTTACGCATCGCACGTTTAGATATCTATCGAATCCGAACTGAGGAGGAACCCTAGACTTCTCAGAAGAGAACGCCGCAGGGGAAAAATGTGCGGGAGTTCGAAGAGAGATTTCGACGTGGGATGCAGGTTTCACGGTGTCATGGCAACACCCGTCGAGAGAACGTCTTTGACTCCCCGTTACCAACGCGCTGGATAGGAAAGAAAAGGAAAGAATGTACAGCGATGATGAAGAAGCGCGGTCGGCAGCGGCTCCTTCAAAAGGAGAATCGGCCACTCGATCGAGCTCCTATCCGGCGCGGTGCTTGCGCCTTTTGCCGTCTTATCGGAAGGACGGTAGCGTGTCGAGCATATTGGGAAAGTGATAAGAAAAACGACCGAGAATAGCGTCGCTTTAACGTCAGCCGTCATTTTGAAAAGGTTTCGCTGAGACAGTTATTAACTCACATCAATTTTTTATTAATGTAGATTTTTTAATCCTTATTCTACAAATATGGATATTTCGTGACCGTTTGATTTCTATACATAAAAATTTTTTAATTTTAAAAGGTCTCACTCTTTATTCCCTCCTAAAAAATCTTTGTACACTGAGAGAAATGTTCGGTAAAATCAATCAAAGTTTGGTTGAATAGTGATCAAATGAATTTTATAGTGATAGTTACTAAATATATAGTTGTTTTGACCAAACAATTTGTAGCCTTAACCAAATAATTATTTTCATACAACAAATTACAAAAAGTTTTGTTAAATGTAATTAAGTTTTTGGTACCAGTAACTATAAAATTCATTTGATCACTATTCTACCAAACGATTTGTCTCAGTGTAGAGGTTTTGGGAGAAACCTCTCTGCGATAAAGCTACCGAGTCCATCAATTTTCTTGCGAATAATATCAAGTTTAATTTTGTATCGGATGCGCCAGTGACCCATTATTATACGTGTCATTTTTATGAAAAGTAAAATGTAAAAAGCATTGTATGTATTCTTTTTTCATTCTAAATTAATATATGAATGTCTGTTTTTGTTCAAAAATTATTTTTCTCAAAAGAAAATTACTCATTAAAAAGAAATGAAATTAAAGCGTAGAATTGAGTCAATATTGAGCCTCTTGAGAAAAACATTTTTACATTAAAATATTAAAAAATGCTTTTTTTTGCAATATTTGATTTTTCCTATTTCCTGTTATTTCAAAAAGCATTCATTTTCATGTTCCCGAATAATTATACTTTTTGAAGAATTTGGAACTTTTATATTTTTTTTCAAAACTTTATATCTAAAAAAACCCTGGAATCATTTTTCATATGCGTTTATTATAAAAAAATTACGAATACCCAATATCTTTCACCCAATTTGTGTAATTAATTTTTGCCATTTTTGATAATTAAATTATACTACAATTTATTTTTTTCCAAAATGAAGGCATTTGTTTTAGAAACTTGAAAATATATTCATGGATTTTTAGAGACTTTTTGAACCACTTTAATCCTCCGCAGACTGACCCTCATATTGATCGAAACGAACATTTTTTTCTGTCTCAAATAAGGGCACGTACAAAAAAGAGTAAAAAAAAAAACATTTTGGATTATATAATTGTACAAACGTATTCCTAATTGCTAAAAAAAGTACACCAGAATTTTTTTCAGATTTTTCAGAGCCTAAAATCACTTTGAAAAATACAACCGTTTACCAGTGACTAGGTAGTCTGAGCAGTGAAAAATAGGATAGTCTGCGGAGGGTTAAATAGATGAAAAAGTGATCAGACGCGAGATATCCATAATTGGGCCAGGAAGGTACTCTTTTTCATATTGTAACGTAAAAATTAAAGATACGTCACTTCTAAAGTGTAATTTATATTTAAAGAAAAATTCTGTTCTCATTTCATTTATAGCTAATAAATTTTGTGTCTGTCGCTGTTAAATAGATTTTTCTAGCGTAAATCTTACTTTAGGAGAACCAAGTACGACGAGATAACTTTAAAATTATTATAGAAAGTTCAGGCTTCAAGTAATAAACGTGGTCGTTTTCTCTTTTAGCCTCCGCGAACTTTTCCGTCGTATCCTATGGATACTCGAAAAGCCGGCATTGTTATCTAGGAAAACAACGTCAGTCACACGTGTGAACACAGAAGACATACGTATTTCATGCATGATAAACGTAAAGCATGCATGATACAATAGGTTTTACATTTATGTAAATAACAACAAGAATAATTTCACACAATAAAGGGAAAGCCTTTAGAATCAAAAAATCCTGTATGATTCTCATTTGATTGTGCTGAAATGGTTGTGCCAGCTTAATAGACGTTTAGAATTGTCCGATGATACCAATTGCGTAAACGGGGTTATCGAGGATATTGTTCGCTTCATAACGAAAAGATCCATACTTTTGCAAGCATTTCAATTTTGTTTATATCAAACTGGTAGAGTGATTTAATATCAAACGGTTTTCCTATCGGTTTCGTTTGTGTTTTCGTTTCCGGAGAGCGCGAGGATATCCAGTGGAACAATATTTGTTACAATATCCGCGCAAATGTATCGCGCTTTCATCAAGCCATTCTTTTTTCCGGTGAATCCATCGATTGAAAGCTACGCGCTTACCGTCACACGCAATGTGTCATATTTCGTCCTCACGCACTCGGGCGAATTTAGGATGTATGCGCGAGGGACGGGCGACCGATTTGAGTCTGACAAATCTGAATTGTAAATCTGGACGCAATTAAAAGTGTATCACCCGGCAGCGGCGACGCAGCCGCCCTGCCGCGCGGATGGCTGGGGCTCGAATCCGCAATTAAGGCGAAACATTATATAACGATTGCTGTAGGAGGGTCGAGGGTCGCGCGTATCGAGTTCTCGTGCAATACGAGTTTTTCCTTCGTCGCGCGGAAATTAGCATCCGCCCGGAAATCGCGGCACGACCGATAGTTATTAATCGACGCAGCCGTATAACATCTCGCGCATACAAATTACGTCTCGTTCGGAATTACATGATCCAAATTTACGCAGTCGTCAAAATTAATTATTTGCTCTCGGCGAGAGAAACAGTCAATTAGTTTCGTTACCGTTAAATCGATTTTGCCGCGTGACGTTATGAAAATGCGATTTTAATCATAAACTCCAATAACATGTTTGTTTTCGCAAGGTTATCGTAAGGTTGCCGCGTGACGTTATGAAAATGCGATTTTAACCCGTTACAGTCACCAGAGGTCCAACAGACCCCACGCTAACTTTTATAAATAAAATTTAATATTTTTTTAAGAAAAAAAATCCTGTTTTGCGTCTTATAACTTATCTCTTTGATTTTTGTTAAAATTGAGCATTTCAAACTTCAAAATAAATGTACTTTTTTCAAAACCTTCTATGAAACTAATTTTTATCTAAAAGTATATTATCTTGAGAATACACCCTTAAATTTTTATTGAATTATCTCAAAAATTAAAAATTTTATGAATATTTTTGTAAAAAAGTCAAATTTTGCAGATTTTTATTTGAATTTTTTCATTATGTTAAATTCTAATTTAAAAAAATTATTGGATGATAAAGAACAGACCTCAAGGTATGTCCAGTAAAATTTTTGCCACGAAATATCAAAAAGCTGACAAATGGCGACTGATTTTGTGCAGAGGGTCCAGTGGACCCCATGTGACCGTTATGTTATTATTTGGAAGTGTGACTTCAAGTTAATCATAAACTCTAATAACGTATTTGTTTTCGCAAGATTATCGCATTATAATAATGATAAAGTTTTCTTATGTCTTGATAAATCCGTTATATTTTCTTCTATTTTTGCATTGCACATTGGACTATTTTTGTTCTCTCGCTCGATTGCGTTTCGCAAAGTGCGTTCCTCGCTGCACTTCGAAAACGAGAGAGTGTCCTCAACAGGTACCTAAATTTAAGCCGTTGTAAATGTGGCTCGTATGAAGTGGCTTATTGAAGTGGCAAATTTCATTAAAGTGGAAAATTGCAAGTAAGCGAACGTCGATATATAGGTCGTCCGTTGCGCTAGTCGCTGATAGCAAGCAATTAGGGCATGTGATAAGATACCGTATAGTCTAGTTTTGTAACGCTGTTATCACAATTTGCAGCAGAATTAAAATTTTTACGGGAAAATCTATTACATTTTTAATATTTTTTTGTTTTTATTGTCATGACGTTATTTCCCTTTTCAAAGAACGGGAAGTTAATTTATCGATTGCACGGGTAACAGACTTAATCGAGCTTCTCGTTTATCTTCAATATACACCCGGGGCATGTAAACATTCTATCACCTCGCAAAGTTGTAAGTCATACTATGCTGTTGCACGTGGGACGCTGTCGTAACAGATGATAATGAAACACAATGGTCGCGCAAATCGCTTTATTGATTACCTCGATCGTGTCATTAGGTGCGGCAATTATCGCGATGTAATTTCACTAATAATTAGCTTTAAAAAATGTTACAAAATTAATGTTACATTTGTAAAATTGCTAAAATGTTATAACCATTTGTTTCAAGTTTTTAAGCTTCTTTTTATTAATTTATAATAATTGAAAGTTTTTTATGTTGCTAAATGATTTTGTCATTTCCAGAGAAATCTTTATCGCGCGCATGTTGAGAGTAAAAAGGAGATATACGCAAAGTGATCATTTGTTATTCTTTCTCGTAAGCATTGTACGACAAGCGACACAGCGTATTACGCATCGAGCAGTGTATGTTGCCTGGAGGGTGATGATCGGTAGACGATGTACTAGACAGTTTTATAGCAACGCCGGAAAATAATCCACGATCCGGTATCATCGTCTCCAGACTGTTTGTTATTCCAGCCTTGTCGTGGAGAGACAGAGGTACGAAGAAAGAAACGCGAGACCCCGTAGCATGATTTTAGATTGTAGAAACGGCTCGTTAAATCGTCAACTCTTACATCCGGGTGGTATATTTTTCTATATAGCTTTATCCCAGAATTCTCAACGGTTTCTAATTAGTTTAACTGTAAATTTAAATAAATAAATCAGCTTATTTTATTGTATTAGCGCGTAAAAAATTTCGTTTTCATATAAAAGTGCTATAAATGTAAGTGAAAAAGATAATAAATTAAAATTATAAATGTGGTGCTTATTTTTGTTGCAATTAATTTTATTTTTTCGTGCTATAAAAGAACATTTTTAACAAAAAATAGCGCGCATTTTAGAAGAAAATGGATTAAAATTTTTAACAAAATCTAGTAATTAAGATAAAAGCTATTTGATGCTGTGATAAAGAAAACTTATTACATTAGTTTATTAATTTTCATTGTAGCAAAGAATTAGTTGCCCTAACAATTCATTGCTTTCAGACATTTCAGTTGAATTATCTCCTTAATTATAGATATTGAACTTGTGCAACAAGTTACTCTCTAAATTTGAATCAGTGAAATCTTACCGATTTGCAATAATATACTTATAACTGTGATCATCAGTGACCGTTAACTGTCTTTCAGTGATTTCGATTAAAAAAGGGGGTTTTACTGACCGGAATCAGCGTACTATCATTGACAAACAGTGCATGTATCATTGATTTATGTAGTTATAAGTATAGGACTGAAATCAGATTATTTACTGTCATTTAGTGAATAATATACTAATTTCGAGAGCTTTGCTCAATTACCCAATTTATTGTTTTCCGCGAGTACATGCCACGTGTATGACGGAATCATTGTTTAATGATGTTATTAAATCTATTTAATATATCATCGATATTCTGTTGAAATTCAAAATTGTAAATATATTACCGTATTTTCACTATATCAATTAAAAATTGAGATAAAATCACTCTGAAAATTATCTTTCCGCAAATAACATGCGTAACATTATGTTATATCTCAGTTTTAAATCCCGTGTTAGTAACTCCGCGGTACAAACGCTAAGAGTATAGAGTGAAAAATCTCGTTCTCCAATTCGCATTCGTTTTAATGTCGACATGTCGTCGTCTTGAAAGTTCACAGCTGCGGCTGCAACGTTCGAGAAGGGGAAGTCTTCATAGAGCAACGTCGGATTAAAGGATTAAAGGACACACGTGCGCTCTGACATCCTCGCTTTGGCGCTACTTTCTCAGCATTTTGCGATACGAGCAACGTTTCACAAATAGGTGCTTCTTTACTATCATTCCCTCATCGCATCCCTCTTTTCCTCATATTTCTCATTCACACCCTCATTTTTTTCACTTCTCTTGCGCACTCGCTCTTTTACCTTCTTGCGCTTTCTTTCTACGCCTTGCACACTTTTTTTCCTCCCTTTTCAGGACGTAATCCCTGAAGCTTCATTTATTCTCCCTTGAAGCTGTTTTCTTCGAATCGCTCTTCTGCAGTTCGTATGAGCATTAAATGTCATCCGTGTGAAATGGGATCGCTGCATCCTTTTCGAGGAACTCACGTACGCTGCCATATCACATGACTTTACCGTGCGCGGTCCATTTGACAGAGGAAAAATTGGGAATACGAGAAGAAAGAAAATCAGAGAAAATTGAGCCACTAGCAAAGAAAATGTGTCGTTTAAATACTTGGATATTTAATAACAATTATTGGTGAAACTCTATCTCTTTATTAAAATAGAAATTAATTTATCTGTAAAAATATGCTTTATATTTATATATTTAGTACAATGGTGCTAATAATAATAATTTTTTCTTACTTATTTACTTGACTTATATTGATAAAATTATAATATTATAAACTTAAGTCTTAATGCCATTTTGTGATTTTGAGATTTATTTAAATTGTAACATGGATTCGTACTTTCGTGTTCACTTAGATAAGTCATGGGTAACGATGCGGTTACTTTTAATCTAATAAATGCAAATAAGAGCCAATATTGTATGCGTGGTCTTGGTATTACGCTACGGAAATTTGAGTCTCGATATACATAACAGAGTTTCTCTCTACCTCTCTTTCTACGAACCACGACCCGTCCCATGGGAGAGGGTGCTCGCCGCCAAAGCGGTATGCCAAATCGAATGTGACGTTATAATGGAAGCGGCATTAGTGGTTTTACCCGGCAGCTTCGAAACGAGAATTACGACGGAGAGTGTCGTCGTTTTCTTGAAATCATGTGGATACTGCCCTCCCATATTTCCTCCTCACTCTCTCTATAAAAAAAGCGATAAGCGGAAAAACACGAACGAATTACTGATCAAACGAATGTTGGGAAATGAGCGTATGCACGTGCGATGTGATAACGATAACAATAATTATACTGGACGAAGGATAAATGACACGTAATGAACGATTATTCATGGAACGATAAAAGCCCGGAATGAGCTAAATCATATGTGTTGTAAGTTACAAATTATAAAAGGTTCACGTAATCGCATTTATGATGATTATCATCATTGTTGTAAATCCAATTTACGTTCTGATTTTAATTTCAATTTTAACTTTGATGAAAGAGAAAGAATAAAATGTAATATGACGAAAGAATTGGAAATCGATTAGAGATTGAAAGACATTTTCAGGCCACCTTTCTGACAATCTACTATACCATATACCTAAAAATGCTATTTTTCTGCTATGCAGAGAAAAAATGCTGTTCAATCAACAGCATCAGTCGAATTGGAAATATCTTGTTAATTCAATAACAGTATTAATGAAACAAAAAGATTAAAACATCTCCAGATTAGTTTTTCCTTCAGTTTCTTGGTGCTAAATATAAATCCGGTTTCATAATTATTTTATCACGTTATAATTTTAAGAAATTTGCACTTAAAATTGTAAAAAAAGTACTATTTTCACATGTTTTGTCATGTTATAACTACGTGACATGCCAGACAAGTTTTATTATAATCAAAATTAAGTATGTTATTGTTAGGATTTCCAGCTCTCTGAAAAGAAATTTTTTGTATCAGCTTAATGGTTAATAAGATATTCATGATTAAACATTTAGTTTATTGTGTAAAGTTGTGTATTATAGGGACTACACACGGTCAATAATAGTAATATTGATTAAGTGATAAGTAATATTGTAAGTAACTGATAAGTAATATTGAATCAGTAATACATCAATATTTTTACAACTTAAAGTTATTTCTGCGATTATCATCTATGATTATGGAATTATATTGACGGAAATACTCATCTTCTTCACACAATCATTCACTGTCAATACCTACGATGATACTGATGCTCGAGAATAAAAAAATTTGAACCGCCATCAATATTCTATTATATCAATCCATCAATGTTATAGGGACTTTACACGGTCAATAATACTGTCAGTATCAAAAAATACTGACAATATTATTGATCTATGTGACTAATATTGATTTATAATTTTATATATCATTTTACGTCTCTTCATGACTTTTAATTATATCTGAATAAATTTGGATACATTCGATAAACAAATATATCTGGTTGGATCCGGTTATATCTGTTCAGATCTGGTGGGATAGAGACAATTTGGTCAGATCTAATTTGATAATATCTCGGCAAATCTAATTCTTTTTTCCCGGGTCATGATGTTGAATACGATTTCAATGTAAAAATTGGCAAATTTAAAATGGTGGAATTAATATATTGAATGGAAATTAAACTATGTTTGAATTTAAAATCGTGTGTAGAGATTCCTCGCATATATATTTCATATTTAACCATATCTAACAATATCTTATTAAGCAAATACAAAAATTCCTTTTAAGGGCTGAAAGCATTAACATTTTTATTGCAATACTTCTCCTACACAGAAAAAAAATTTAATATCAAATCAACAATTCATTGTTTCATATATAAGCAAGAACATAAAATCTTCTTGAAAGAATTTATAATCTTAAACAGACATAATTTGCTTATATGGAAAAAAATTTTTCTCTTTACGTAAGCAAATTATGTGTGATTAAGATTATCAAATTCTTCCAAGAAGATTTTATATTCTTGCTTATATATGAAACAATGAATTGTTGATACTCATTTTTTTTCTGTGTAACTTACCTTTTCTTGACTAAAAAATTTAAAGGTATGTCACACATTGTAATTGCAAAATAACAAAGTACGTAAAAATAGCCCTGTCAGAAACTACAAATTTCTCTAAATTGTGACGAGGAGTGCAATTTAAAAGCCGAATTCGTATTCAGCATGCACAACTGTAGGAAATGACTAGTCTCGTTCCGCTATTCGAAAGGTTCAATTTTTTTTTGTTGCACTGCGTTACACATGCACAGTTTCAATTTGTCGCGTCCTTTATGGAGAGCAAGTGATCGTCGGCGAAGCCTTGGCACGATGAAGCACTTGAAATAAGACAAACGTTTCTCGCTACCGCCAGCGGTGCACGCGATTGTCCGCATACTCAACCACGCAACAGGAACTGTTCAAAGCGGAAAGGTCAAAACGAGGTAACGATTTTGCTGTTACAAAGCGGTGGCGCGCGCGCGGTGGCGAGCCCCCGGCATTTCTTTGGAGCCCCCCTCGCCGTGTAATTGGTCGCCGCGGGGGTCGAAGTCACTATTCGTTATCGTTTCGTACGTTTCGATAGTTGCACGCGCACGAACCGAAGCAACCGCCGGCAACCCGCAATCACGTTTCGAATCTGCTTCTCGAGATCGAAGGACCGTGTACACGTACAACGTACGTACAGCCGTCCCTCGCCGTGACGTCACGAGCGACGCGAATCGCTCTCTCGACGAAACGATCGGAGGGTAATCTGGTGTGCGTGCCTGCGAGCAATCGCGAATCAAAGAAAGTAATCGGATTAACTCGAGGGCGGAATAGCGCAAGCGATTTAATCCACGAACTTGGGATGGAATTTGAGTTGCTCTCGCCATCCGATTGTCGGCGCAAATTCGGTCCTTCGCGATCGACGAGCATTCATTCAAGATACGATACGTATTGATAATAGAATAAAAGAAAGCAATTTCTCTTAAAAATAGACAGAGCGAATCGACAATCAAATTTTCTTTTTTTCCGTTTTAAAACCTTAACCGGACTTTTATCCATCGGAAATTTAGTCTCGGACGTGATTGTGGTAAATTAAAAAGTATAACAGACGATACATACGGTGAGTCTGACGTTTAACCCTTAAACACACCGATTTTGTAAAATACGGAAACACATTTGCGGGTCTGAGAG
>QKQZ01026187.1:0-14745 GCA_003595255.1 Solenopsis fugax
TGGATATTTCAAAGAAATTTTTTTATACGTTGAATAGATGTTGAATCAATATTAAATTTCAATGTCCGTAAGACGGACATTAGACATTGCTGCAATATTCTCGTCAATATTATCTTTCTACATTTATGTATTATGAACAGTGGGTAAAATATTATACTTTTAAAATGTATTAAAATGTATTATACTTTTAAATATAAAATTATTTCTAGATATAAAGATACTTATTATACTTCAAAAGTATCTCAAATGCATATTAGATACTTTAAAATTATATTTTATTATAATATGCACCAAATAAATGTTTATTAATATTAGTAGTAATAAAATAACGATTAGTCCACAATTGCCTAAAAGTACGTAACGTGATAAACACACAATGCCAATTTAGAACAATATAGACTATATTTTTATTGTCTCAGATTTTTTTAATAAAAAATTCTAGGAACGTGACGACTCGTGGCAAATTTACACATATATGTGAAACATAAATAAAATTTCCACTTCATAAATAAATTTTTCACACAAATACATGTTAAATTTAATTATGAAATAATATTGAACAATAAATTTATAGATATTATTAGGTCGGTGCAGATAAAATGGCCGTTTTTTAATTTAAATTTTAGACAAATTTAAAACTTGTTTTACTAATCACAATAGTATCTATTTACTTTAATGCACTACTGTCAATGTAAACAAGTGCATCAATGCCGTTCTTAAAAAAATTAAAATGACGTCATCATTGACGGAGGATGCATGCCCACGATGTAAAATATCGAGGTTTGTATTTCCAGACTGAAACTTTTCAAACCAACGCCTTGTCGTTCTTTCACTTACAATACCTTCCCCAAATGCAATATTAATGTTACGCATGCCTCGGCTGCAGTATGACCAAATTTGAACTCGTATAAGTAAATTATACGAATTTCTTTATTTTCCATCACGGCGTTAATGCAAACTTCTATGACTAACAGTACAATATATAAATAAGATTATGTACTATAAATCACGTGTGCACTTTTCACACAGTATACATACATCGTTCTCTGTATGAAAGGAAAGTGATCTATAGGGGTGGAAAATTCAAAATACTGAAAACGGCCATTTCATTTGCCGACCTAATAGAAGAAAAAGGGATATTGTGGCTGCTGTGGACATTATGGCTACCTCTAGTATTATCAGAATGAGGAAATTTTTCTTCATTATCTCTATCATAGGAGATTTTTTGTAGGCTAAAAGGTTTAGAAAATTTTTCAGAAGAAAAAAATATGAAGATCTAGTATCTTCATCTTCTAAAAATAATTCTAGTAGTACAATAATAAAATATAAATTTAGGAAAAAATTCTTCTGTCTGGCAACATTGGCTATCCCTATTATCTCCGTTATTAGGTCTCTTACAGAAAAGTAGTACTAAAAAAATAATCAGTAAAAAATTACCACGTGAACACTGGCAGTATTATTTTGGTCAGAACTTTAGAAATACTGGTTAGTACTGGATTACTGAAAGTAATTTATTACACGTGTCATCGCTCTATCTTTTTTAGTATTCAATACGGTACAGTATTACAAACACTTGTTAATCCGAAAACTACTATTTCTCTCTCTCTATCTCTCTCTCTCTCTCTCTCTCTCTCTCATTCGTTTTTACTAATCAAAAATTTATTTTACAAACTAAAAATATTTTGAAAATATCATCACATAATGTCTCTGAAAATGTATCTGAAAAATAGTTCAGATATTGCGTTTTATAGACACAGACACAAATACTTCAGTTCAAATGTATTTAAGACACAGGTTTAAATACAAAATGTATCTCTCTACATGTGTATAGTCTAGGTCTAGATACATATATACATATATAGAGATATTATCGAACACTAATCATGAAATAATCAATAAACCTTTTACATTTCCTATAGACAGAATAATCATTTTATGTAAATTGTGTAATAATACTCCGCACGGCATAAATACCGAAGTTACACTGGCAGAAATCGAACAGTGCGTCATAACATATTAAGTTAATTAAACCTCAAAACACATAAATTAAAAAATGTCTTGAAACTTTCGTCTCATGTAATTTAGATATTATTACATAAGCCTGTAAAATATGAGATTTACCGTCCTGTTCCTGGTATATAACCGTTCAAACATCGCAGATTTTTCTGTATTTATACCATTGTAGTGTGGCTAGTTCTGCTGTGATGCAACACAAATTTTCATATAATATCGAAATCATATTAAAGAAATTAATGAAAAACAAATTTTAAGTAGTTGACTTTGTGAGGAAGCATGTGTAACAGAGATCGCAAATATTTACCATATTAAAGTTTGAGAAATAAAAAATATTGATTTTATAAATTTTCTCAAGAATTGAGGAAGTCTGGTAGGTAGCAATGTAGCAGGAGTCGCGATTCTAGTTTGTTTTCCATGCCAAAGATCCAGGTTCAAATCCATCCAGAATAATATAACCCTAAATCGGTTTTTAATCGATTTTAGAAACGATCGCCACCTCTCGAAAAGCAAAGGCAAACTATCAGAGAGAGTAACTCTGCCTAGAAAAGTCTCTTCTATGAGGCCGTTCGGCGTTAAAATTGTAGGTCCCATATAACTACGGATATACATATACAGAAGAGATCGCCTATGCACTGACAAGCGTATGGCACGCGAAGTAGATATGACACCGTAGCACTGTCTTCCATTACATCTTCTTCATTACACCTATGTCCCAAATAGTATATCGCAATTTTGTATCCAGATCATCAACATCCTCGGGAAGTGTTTTATAAATTTCTTCCTTACAATATCCCCATACAAAGAAATCTAAGGGACACAAATGTTGCACGCTCTTAATTCGCTTTTTTTAGAGCGACGAAAAACAATCCGCTTTTTTCAAAGCGACCAATGCATTTATACGTGGAACTTATCTTTGCAAAGTTAATTATAAGTTAGTTATAAGTTAAGAGAGTAATCAATCTTCAATTAATTGACATCCTCTATGATTTCTAATATCACATTAAAATATCATTGCAGTGCAGTGAAGTATCTCATAATGTCTGATTTATCGATTTAATGCAACTTATATCGGTCGATAAGTTCCGATGAATCATGTAGTTCAGTGTCAAGAGACGCGGTAGTGTTTCACGCCAAGTGAAGTGGTGAGGAGAGTGCGAGGTAAACAGCATAACTGATTTGATTGTTGTCGTTGACCAACATCCGCGTCGAATAACGTGTTGTATGTATAACGCGTTTCTTCGTTCAAGTGATTTTAAGTCGTTGAATAATGAAGTAGTAGTGATTAATAGTAATGAAAAAGAGATTCGTTTGAAAATTCCTAGTTTATCGATTAAATGCATGAGTAAATCCGTGAAAGTGTTGATACGTGATATAATTTATAAAAAAAAGCTAACTTATTGAGCATATTATGTACGCGGATTTCTTTCTTCGAATAATTTTTAGTTGCCGAATGATTAATCGGTATACATCAATAAATCTGAGAATGTGTTAATACGTGATACAATAAAAGAAAAAATTCTGGCTTATTACTCGGTGAGAATTTTTGGGAACGTCTAATCTTATTTCAAAATCGTGAAATTATTCATCCGTCGAATTACAATAGTGTGAAGACATCAAATCTATGCAAGGTAATAGTGAATAAGAGAGAGAGAAAGAGAGAAAGAGAGAGGATTAAACTTATATAGGAGGGAAATTGGACATATATAGGAGGTAAAGGGTAATCAGTAATTGATTATGTGCTAAGGAACGAGGAAATAAAAGATTAGAAATAGGGGACATAATGGAATCAGATGACCAACCAATAATTATAGGGTTAAAAAGCAAGAAAAGGGAAAGAAAGGGGTGGGAGAGAGAAAATAAAAGTAAGGCATCTACCTATTAAGTATGTGCTGCTGATACTGCCTAAAAAGCTGAATAACATTACGATGCAGATACATAATTTTTTTCTCAGCATAAAAGCATTATGCGCATATGTATGAAATACGCGCAATCGCACAATGATGGATGCTTCCATGATAAGTAAAGAGGGAAACGTATCTCTCTCTCATATCCACGCTGTCTACTCATTACTAAAATAGGGAATCAGCAATATATATATATATATATATATAATATACTTTATAGGTACATGGAGTGAGGCTAATTTTGTCAAAATTGGAGGTGGTGACGGTATTCTGGATAACTTTTTACCTTATTTTCTTACATAATTTTTGTGTTCTTGAAGCAAAGAATTTATGTTTTTTAAAGCAGAGAATTTATGTTTTTAAAGTAGAGAATAGTTTATCATTTAATTATTTTAATTTATTGTTATTTAATTATAGACGATTTAATAGATAGGGAAAAGTGGGCTTCCCATATCCACGTGTTCTGTCCCCACAGACGCGGGGACGCATAAAGCGTTTCGCAACTATAAAAAAAATAAAAAAAAGGGAAGAGTGGGCTAAATCGGACCCTATTCCAAATAAGACCTTTTTAATTTAAATGAATACGATAAGCAGATTTACGTGCCATTTATAATGTAAAGTCTTTATAAGACACCGAACATGTGATAGCAGTTTGACAGTTTTCTGTCATAACATTCCAAGAGTAGATGTGTGAGGCACTTATAATTGCTTTATTGAATTTACATTCGTGGGCATTTAAACGTATTATTTAAAAGTACGTCAAGATCTCTTTAAACGGAGCAGCTGACTGACTGAAAATCGGGCGCTTAGCAACCGATCAACAGGATTGAGTTGTAACTCCCTGCATTTAATATTAAAATATTAGGCCCGCGGCCTATTACGCCTTATAGATGTGAATATAATTATCAGCCATCGTACGAAAATTTTTTTTAAAAAAGAAAATTCTTGTAAATTGTTATTTATAAGGTGTTAAAATTTTGAAAGGTAATTGATTTAACCCTTAAACACACATTGAGAAAAATGTCCGGAGAATAACAATTGGATTATCCTGTTAAAAAGTAACAAACAGATATTTAAGATTATTTAGATCGGAATATCTGGAAATGAACGGATAATCTGTTCAAAAAGTGACGGACAGACATTTGTGTTTCGTTCATTTCCGCACATTCCGATCTAAATAATATCGTAAATTCCGTTTGTTACTTTTTAATAGAATAATGCGATCGTTATTCTCCGGGCATTTTTCTCAATGCGCACCGATCCCGTAAAATACGTAAACACATTTTCAGATTTGGGAGACTTCTTCAACTTTGAGAAGAGCTATAACTTTGAATACAATCAATATTTTTCAACATTTTTTTAAAATAAAAGTTTAGAATCTCAGAAATATGACTGTACAATCGGTATTGCCGAAAAATGATTTATTATGAAGTTGTAAAGAAAAAACCATTAAGCAAAAATGAAAAATTGTTGAAAAATCCGCTTTTCCTTTAAAAAATCATACCTTCTCAACAAAAAACTTTTAAGGATTTTAAAATACGGCGTTTTAAAGCTAAAGTCATACTTTCAAAAAAAATTATGGTATTGTCATTCTTTTTAAAATGTATAATTACCATATGTAACAAGGAGAATATGAGATATTTCTGGGTGTCTAAAAATCCACTTTTCTTAAAAAAATTATATCTTTACAATAAAAAAACTTTTCTGGACTTCACAATACGGAAGTTTAAAGCTACGGAGTCATACGTTCAAAAAAAGATTATATTATTGTCATTCCTATTAAAAAATATAATTATGTAACAAGGCGATTATGAGGTATTTTTGATTAACTCAAGGTGTCTAAAATTGAAAATTGATGTGTTTCACGATATATTTCGGACCCTGCGCAGAAGCCCCCTTTTCCACAGCACTACATAGTATTCTAACTTTAGACAGAGTATCTGCGAGTAATATACGCGAACGGACCTGTTCAAACGTGTTTTGTCCGGTTTTTTTTATATAAGATTACTCACAAAAAGTTTTGCTCACACATAATGGTCCCACAGACCCCAATAAAAGTTTGCTGCCGTGCCGTTCGAATTCTAGTTGATCAATAAAATTCATCAACCATATCAATCGAAAGAAGAGATTTCAAACTTGTTTTACCCCTTGATCAGAACTTCCTATCTTATTCCGTCTTTACAGCAAGCGTTCGAAACTTCATATGAGGTCTCTCTGACACACTTGTGTGTTTAAGGGTTAGATAATTAAAGAATGTAGAATTCAAAAATACCAAACGTTTTGATATTACTTTTGCGATTTATTGTAAAATTTGTTCTAAAGTTCGAAAGGACTCGTGTCCAAATTAGATTTTTACATCGGAATAATTGCAACCTGATCGTAGCACTAGTGATCGGCCGACCAAATCTGGTCCTAAAAATGTTAATTAGTAAAATATTATGAGTCATCAGACTCGGAATAATTAAATTTTATTAATTTTAATTTTAATTATATAATAATATGACGGAAAACGCGTAATTATATAAACTGTTACTTATTTTTTCTTTTTAATAAAATTTTTATTTTTGACTGTCAAAATGCTTGTTTTTTTACTCAATATTAAAAAAATACATTAAAATCTTTTAAAATTCTATCTAAAAGTCGATAAGAATAGAAGTGTCCGATTTGGACCAGGAGATGATCCGCTTTGGAACCAGTGGTTTTAAATAGGACTGAAAAAAGCGTTTTTATATTTTCCAATATAGTTCAAACAGATGAGAAATACATCAAAATGATCTGAAGCAAAAATGATGGGAATTAAATTATTTTTCCAATGGCACCTTCGGTTTTACGATCGGACTTTACGTCTTATAAAGAATAAAAACTGCAAATAGGTCTGACTTACTCCACTCTCCCCTATAAATTGCATAAATAGATGAATTTAGAAAATACCTATTACGTCCGGCGCTCCAGGAAATTCTCCTTTCCGCGCCTACCGCTCCGTTCTTTTTCTTTTTTTCACTCGAGCCGCATTAATTTATATTAAAATTCATAAATAAAAATCAGTAAAGACTGAGTGTAAAATTATGATAAAATCGAATGATCAAATCGAGTAACAAACTCAGCATCAACACTATCATTAGAAATAGAAGCAACCGAATAGTTTAAATTGTAAAGTAATTGCTTGTATTTTCCTTTTGCTGCTTAATAAATCTGGATCGTATGATGATAGCGTATCGGACCGCTAATGGGTTGAACATGACGATCTGAGATTCCTTATTAATAAAATATAATTTTAATTTAAAGGAGAATGCGGAAAAGAATTCACATCACAGTTCTTGTGCGCGAGCCGCCTGACTCGCGACCCTCGCGAGCGCCTACGAACGCACTGGCTAGAGCGGTTGACGCGCCGCGAAGCGCGCGACGCGGTGAAGTACTCTATGGGTAAACACAGCTAGAAAAACCATAGCTCGAAAATTTCCGTGAATAAGAAAACGCGTCCCCCAACTTTCCATGCCCACAAGTGGGGCCTATATAAGGAGCGACGCCGGAGCGCTTCGCATTCTCATTATTCCCTTGTTATGCGCCATGAGCGATTCGGGAGGCAATGCAACTAATCATCTGGTACCCAATATTGGTAACCCTCGTGGGTACCTTTCTTTCTTTTCTTTCCTGTTACATTGCCGTCATCTCCCCTTTCATTCTTCCCTCTCTCTCTCTTTCTCTCTCGGGTTTCTCCGCTTGATCCCATTCCCATCTGCCGTACTTCTATCTACCAGCGCTCCTTTGCTACAGCGGCACCGTCCTTATAGAAATCCCTTCCTGCCTCTATTCGCAATGCTGAGTCTATCAGCTCCTTTAAACGAGACCTTTCCAATTACCTACGGCAAGGGAGGAGAGTCTAATTCACGGATGGACTCATGCAGTATATCCCACTATGCGGTACTCCTATCGTTTTTTCAAGTAGTTTCTTTTGTTCATGACACTAGGGGCGAGTATGTGCACAACTCGTTTCTTTTTATTTTTTCTTCTAAGCACTTCCGCTCCTTCTGTTATCTTTATCCTTATTTTTATTTTTACTCTTACTTATATATTTATTTATTTATTTTTTGTTAATGACAAAAGGGGCGAGCATACGCATCTTTCTTCTTCTGTTTTATTTTCTTTTCTGTAAAAACTCTCGTTTCTTTTATCACCTTTACCGTTATCTTTATTTTTATTTTTGTTATCTTTATTTTATTTTTATTTTTTGTTACTTGCTCTCATCACATTATTTCTTTATTTTTCATATTATTATTTTTTGTTAATGGCAAAAGGGGCGAACATACGCATTTTTCGTCTGTTGTTTTACTTCTTTTCTGTAAGCGCTTTCGCTCCTTCTGTCACTGTGAGCGTGGGGTCTCGAACGTTATTTATTATTTTTATTTATTTTTTATTAGTTAAGGCTGCTGTCACCATTAATTATTGGAATTTTTAGGAAATATGATAAGGTTTTACTAATTAATTAAGAAAGGTAATGAGTTAATTAGAGTTTAATTTGGTTTCGGTTGGCAAGCATTGCTGAGCGTAAATGCGTGGGATAGGATGTGAATGAATTTACAGACATGATTGAGTAAGTTAATAATTATAAGAATGTATTTCAAATAGCAGAAGGTATGAATAGAAGTATAAATGTACAGGAAGTATGATGTATAAGCGGCATATTGAATATATGGAGTATAAATGCTATGGATAACGTATAAATGTATAAAATTTAGTTGTCTAATAGTATAAATGAGTATGAATATGTGGAACTGAATATATATCTGATTGTTATTCGTAAAGTATAGCGTGGATGTACCATATGTATAACATATTGTATATATATGTACAAGAGAGTATGAATAATTATATGAGTATGAATGATTATATAAACGTATAACAGAGTATGTATGAATATAATTAAATGTGTGTGTATAAGTGTTTTTATTCTAATGAGGGCAATTGACCAGGGATAACCTTTATATTTGCATCCTCTTTGGCTAATTGCCTTCGTTCTCCTTTAAAGGAGAGGATTTTTATTTTATATCTAACTTGAACGTTCGCAATTATTCGCGGTTTCATTGGTGCGAGCGATATAGCGGGCCTGATTGGTGTGCATCCATAATCCGGTTTTCGGGCGTATACCGAAAATGATTTGGAGTGGGTAGGAATACGCGCAGGAACGAAATTTTCGAGGGCCGTTGCCCTCAGACGTTGCACGTTACTTGTTCTAGATCTCTGAAGGAGACCAGAGGGACGCGGAGTCCTTTTCAGAGTTTTGCCTGGTGTATCTCGAGTCACAGTACTTTGTGTTTGAACCGGAAGCTCATCTGTCGGCACTGCCAATGCGGCTTGAACCTCCTCTGGAGGAGGCAGGGGGTTCAAATGCGGTATTGGAAAATTCGGAATTCTCTAACCAAGTGCAGCTCCCGTTTGAGCTCTCGCAAAAATCTACGTCTTCCTCCCGCTTTTCCGCGATGGGTTTTCTTGCCCATGTTTTTTTATAAGTGAAATTTTCATGATTATTTGTCGCTAAATATATATAAATTTTCTTTAATGAAAATGAAACTATTCTTACCGGTCTGTTTCTTGTGCGTAAGCGTAAGTTGAAGCGTAAGTTGAAGCTTAGGCGGAGGAGCGAAAGCAAGCAAGCGCTAATCTCGAAATATCTATGACAAAAGTAAATTTTTTTACAAATTGAAATAAGAAAGCCTTGTACGGTCAAGCTGGATCTTAGTGCTTTTTTATAAATTTTACTTGTGTGATTTTTATATCCTGGCTGAGGTGATATTTTTCGCAATAAATTCTTTACAGTTTTTTCAGAGGGTATAAGGGGTCTAACATCAAGATGCAAGTTAGCATCGCTAATTATTAAATTATTTCTAATTTAATAAATGTGATATTATCTGTTCATGTCTAACTTATAGCTGCGTTATGACCGGAAAAGTAATTCGGCGTGTAGTCGGTTGAATTTGAAGGTATATAAAGTATGGTATATAAAGTTCACACAAGTAAAATTTATAAAAAAGCATTAAGATCCAGCTTGACCGTACAAGGCTTTCTTATTTCAATTTGTATGTATTACATTAACGGTCGAATATCTCCAATTTAAAATTTTTTTAATTCTCGAAAGGGGTCGAAAAGTGTAACCGGATGTCAAGGGAGGGTGAGGGGAAATTTTTGGATGGGGGTGAAGGGTAAATTTTGGATGAAGGGGGGTGAGGGGTACTATAGGTGAAGGGAGGGGTGGAAGGAGGGAGAAGGCGTCGGTGGAGGCGCCACGCAAATGACGCTTGGCGGCGCGCAACCTTCTGACCTTCGACTAGAGGAGAGGAAAGGGAGAAGGCATCCGGTTAGTTTCCTCGACTTACCTCATCAACGAGAGTGTCCCACCCGTCGTTGCGATCTCGTCCAGGAGGTCTGAGAGTGGTAGTCGCCCGTATAGCGCGCCCTGTCTCGCGCTCGCGAGTGCTTGCGCCCTGCCTCGCGCACGCGAGTGCTTGCGCACTGATGTACTAATATTACTGCGGCCGCTTAAAAAATGTTTTTAATTGGTTTAGGTATTTTAATTAATTATATTATTATTATATATATATATACGGAGATCGTGAATAAAGATATTTTTTTCTATCGTAAATTCTATGATATATATTTTGAAAGTTGAAATATGCTTATTAAATTGATTATATTTAGATTTATACAGATGGCGTGAGAAAAATAATGAGAAAAAAGAAAAAAATTTAGAGCGCCATACGTAACAGTCACCTTTATCTTTATTTTTGTTCTTATTCTTATCTTTATTTTATTTTTACTTTTGTTACTTATTCTCTTCACATTCTTTCTTTCATCATCTTTCATATGATTTATTATTATTACTTTTTTTTGTTAATGACAAAAGGGCGAGCATTTGCATTTTTCTTCTTTTGTTTTATTTCTTTTTTGTAAGCACTCTCGCTCTCTTTGTTAAATTTATTCTTTTTATTTATTTTTGTTATCATTTCAATGTCACTCTTAGTTTCTACTTTTATGATCATTTCTCTATGTACCAATACTTACAATTTGTCCTTAGAGGGCTTGCCCTAGGGCAGCAATAAACGCTGAATCAATCAATCAATCTCTCTCTCTCTCTCTCTCTCTCTCTCTCTATCTCTATCCCTATCTCCTTAAGGTGTTTGCTTCGGCGACGACTCCGAGTTACGGAGCTGTTCGCTGGCGACTCTCCTCCAACGCTCAAATTTCCATTTTTCCGACTCAGTATGGCACGACGCTACCGTCACTAAATTCATTCTTACTCGCGAATAACTCTCGAATATAAAATCTACTTCTCTAAATTTACTCGCTTTGCTACTTACTTAATAAATTAACTGCATTGCATAGCAACTAACCGCATTCTTTCTCGCTTTTAATCGCACATGGGCATAAGACACTTGCTAGCCGAAGGCATCTCACCTCCTCTCTCAATCTCTGTGTTCGTTGAAAGAACCGTGGCAGGGTAAGAAACCTTTCACAATATTATAATTAATCTCTCAGTGATTTATAAACAAAAGCCTTTGAAATTCTTTTGCGAACAAACCTACGCTACGCTCAGGCCACACACTCTCACAAGTTAATCGTTCACGCTGTATTAAAATATAGATATATCAATAATGTTTAACGTTAATAAATCAGTAGTTCCGAGTCAACTGCTTCTTATCATTTATCGAGCCCTGCCTATCTTTTATTCATCATGCAAATCAAAACTTACGGACACGGGCATCTCATTGATACAAGCCCGGACGTAACAAATGGTGACAGAGTTGCCCAAAAATAATAATTACGGTCACGGGCATCGCATAAATGCACGCCCGGACGTAACATTACCCAAACACGATTTTAAGGTATAAAATCACCCCTCTTGTGTAAAGCGATTTTTAGGTTTCTTTATTATATCTTAAAAACTATTCAAGACATCAAAAAATGTTTTATACAAAAGTTTTACAATAAAATTATCTCTATTCCTGTTAATATTTTATAAAAATAATTTTTTTGAAAAAAATTTTTTTTAAATAATTATTTTAAAAAAATATTATTGACGGGAATAAATAGAGGCAATGTTGTTTCTGATATGTTGAATAGTTTTTGAGATATAACAAAAAAAGCTAAAAAATCGCTTTACACAAAAAAGGTGATTTTTATCTCTTAAAACCGTTTTTGGACAGCAATTGATATTTTCCAAATTCATCTATTTATGTAACCTATATGTATACAAAGTTTCATTAAAATCAAAAATTTACACTTGGGAATGTTCCCTTCTAAATGTTGACTCTCAGCCTTTTAATTTTATTAAACCTTAAAATATTCAGGATAAATCCCAAAAAGCTTTGGTGTATGTACGTGATTTCTATATAGGAATTACATGAGTTTATTGATCCTGAAGTATACTGATTATCGTATAAAAGCTCTTAAGCAAAAGCGTAAGAAAATAAAATACTTTTTAACATTTATTCAACATTAATTTAATACTTATTTTATATCATTTGCTCATTTAAAATAATAATTTAAAGAAATGTTTATCTAACATTTATTTAACTATTATTGTTTGTTATTGTTATAACGATCCGTTTTCCGGCCACCCCCCGGGATCGTCCACCGTCCCGCGCTGTTCCGAACATCCGCCGGACAGCAAAACCGGCGCATTGCGCCAATAATCGTTGTGCCAAGACACGCGTATAAGCGTACGAACGCATCCCGCGCGGGAACTATCTCGCCGCGCACGCGTACTCGCCCGTATACGCACGTAAAGACGACGTGCTCCGTTCCGAATAACCGATCTCGAGCGGCGTGGATGCTGGGCTCGGGAGGCGCCGAAGGCCCGCCGAATCCCCGATCTCTCGAGATCTGGGTATAAAAAACCGCAGACTCCGAGTAACAGGGCTCTCTTCCTCTCCGATCAATCTTCCGAGAAGAAGCATCCAGGTTCTCCGGGAATTAAGCGTTGGTCTTCGCCAAGGATTCTTGGCAACGAACCGCACTCCGATCCCGTTCCCATTGATGCAGGGCTGAAGCGTGCTTGGGCTCGACCAAGTGGTCGACAAGTACTCTTCGATCCGCATCCGATCCGCTGCACTGATCCACAACTGGGATGAAATGTTTTTCGCCTCTACTGAGTGTTCTCAGCGTGGTCAGTGCAGCCATCGTTACTACGCGGTATTAACAACAATCCACTGCGATCGCGACCGTGTAGTAGGCGACCGAATTAAAGGCCTCGCACGGCCTATTATCTCGTGACGCGTTCTCTTGCCCGCGCGCTCCGTCGACCGACAAGCGCGACGCGCTCGTATGAATAACGCGACGGTATGAATAACTAGCTCGCGCCGCATGTGTATCTAAACATAGCACCGCGCTCAGCTGATCGCCCATGAAACAAACGCGCGAACGCACGACTCACCGATCGCGACGTGTAAATAGCATCTATGTAACCGTGTCCCTTCCGACAAAAATTGTAGCGGAATATTTCTCGCAGATCGCTCCGACAAACACCGCCGAATTTACCGTCGATTCCGGTTCTCACCGAAAATTCGCCGCTGTTTCTCAATCCTCTTATGTAAATAGATCCCCATTTTATTGTAATACGCGACGTGTGCATTACATCTAAGTTGTAGCGCGCAGTTATTCAATAGCAGTAAATTCAGTTCGTTTGTTTCACTAAACACTCGTGTCTAACTTTCTTGGACACCAATCGAGCCCTGGTATCCAGCGAGCTACGTCCGTGCACGAGAAAGACGGGTCATTACATTGTTAATTATTTATATTGATGTAGTTAATTATTTGGAATAACGGTTTAAAATAAATTAATAAAATTTTTTCATATTTAATTTAATTATTTTATCATATTGGTTTTTTTCTCTCTGATTGTGTTCTTATTTGAACAGATAACAGAAAAATTATTCAAAATACTATTCCGCATATATGAAAATTAATAAGAAACCTATAACTTTATAAAAAATACATATTTATAAAAAATACATTTTAATTATATGTTTTATCTTTTCAACAACATATCCCAGTAAAAAATTTTTCATATACAGTGTGTCCAGTGTTGCGCTTAGATAACTTGAAATTTATCTAGATAAAGATAAGATAAATTATATGTAAATGTATCTTAGATAAGATAAAGATGATTTAATTTTAATTTATCTAGATAACAGATAAAAGTATATATAGTTTTATCTTGATAATTTTCAGATAATATCGTTATTGAGAAAAACAGTTTAGGATATGAAATATGTTCATATGTTTATTTCTAAATCATTATTTTTTAAAAGCAAAAATTCTTCAAATAATTTAATCTAACAAAACATATTTCTCGTTGAATTTAAATCAATACGCAAATAAAAATCAAAGTTAAATAGAAGCAATATACAGGGTGTCCCCGAAAATTCGCCGACGCTCTTCTAGGTTGATAGAGCAAGTCAAACTGAGCAGAAAAGTCCTTTATTATTTTTCAAAATACGCAATAGTTAACGAGATAAAAATTAGTAAAATCGGCCGAATAAGCGCGTACTTTTCCTGCCTGCCGCGCGCGGGGACCGCCCATCGGTCACCTAGCCAGGAGCTATCGGCGCGCGGCGCGGCGAGGAGGGAGTATAAGCCACTCGCCTGTATCCATTGTCGCTTATACTCCCTCTTTGCAGCGCCGCCTGCTCCTGGCTAGGCGATCGCTGGGCGGTCCCCGCGCGCGGTAGGCAGGAAAAGTACGCGTTTATTCGGCCGACTTTACTAATTTTTATCTCGGTAACTATTGCGTATTTTGAAAAATGGTAAAGGACTTTTCTGCTCAGTTTGA